>JALPQI010029387.1:0-11313 GCA_025490895.1 Thaumatotibia leucotreta
GTCATACAATACTGTACGTAAAATTTTTACACAGTAAATCGACCTAGTCCCACGGTAAGCTCAATTAAGGCTTGTGATGTGGGTACAGTCAAGAGCAAAAGTAAGTCATCATTCTTGTTCGATTATAGATCTTATTCCATTGTGATAAGGCACACGGTGATGTGTAATAGTACCTTGTTTAATGAAATAGAGACATATATGTATAACATAACATACCTCAGAAGTGTCTAAAATTCAAATCAAAAAAATATACGCAAAAGTAAAAATAAACTTTTCAAAAAATTCTCCATACAAAACGACAATCTCAAAGGTAATGATCTAATATTAATTAAATTTTTAACTTCATCCTGACGTTTCGAACACTACAGGGTTCATGTTAAATTACGTTGCAGGGAAATTACGTTGTTAAAGATACTCGGTTTCCTCGTGAACACCGTGTAGACAAGCCCTGTGTCATATCTACAATGCCATCCATCTAAATTTGGAGCCCTTTTCAATAGTCAACTAAGTGCTATCCCATGTACGCCTCCACTGAAAACCGCACAGTTCGTAATCACATAATCTCTGAAATATTGTCTTTTCACTGCTGAAGCATTCGCCGTATGGTGACGGTAGTAAGAATACATTTGTCACTATTCTTTCCGCGTCGTAAGTCGACTTACTGTCGCTGACCATTCTTTGATAGATTGCAACGTCATCATAGTGGACACATGACTGCGATCGCCAACCCGCTTGCCCAGCGTGGCGATTATGGGCATTTACCTACTTATGCCTCTTTACGCATGTTTATTTTTTGTCAGCCTCTGTAGCCTAGTTGGTAGTGACCCTGCCTACGAAGCTGGAGGTTCCGGGTTCGAATCCCGGCAAGGGCATTATTTGTGTATTTATTTAGCACAAATATTTGTTCCTTGGTCATGGCTGTCTATGTATTTAAGTATCTATATGTATCTTTTTATTATATATATCGTCGCTTGGTACCCACATCACAAGCCTTAATTGAGCTTACCGTGGGACTAGGTCGATTTGTATAAGATGTCCCAAGATATTTATTTATTATTTTTTTATTTATCGCTAACTCGGTTGCCCAGCGTGGCGATTATGGGCATTAGAAGGTAGATACCTTCTAACGTATCCATACGCATAGGTATTGGGAGAGGTATATGTCCAACAGTGGAATGAAAGAAGCTGATGACGATGATGATGATGAACATATCTGATAGTAAGCAATATAATCTTATAAAACAAGAATACCTAATAATAAGCTATAACAATCAAGTATTGGTTACATAATAACACGAATAAGATAACTTTACGGACTTATCAAGTTATCAGATAGCTATGATTCAAGGACCATTCAATCTGTATACAGAGACAAGTTAAAATATAAACTGGGAACTGCATCTGCGAACATTAAAGGTGCATTCAAACCAAAAGAGCATTCGCTGTTCTATCCCCCGTTCTACGAAATCAATCAATCACGTTTTGTGTAACGATCGAATTTCGTAGAGTGGGGGGTTAGAATAGCGAATGCTCTTTTGGTTTGAATGCACCTTAAGACGATTAAATATGTAGTGGTGACGAGGTTGGTACCTATTACAAACTGTGTGACAGGGATAATAGACAAATCACAAAAATAGAAGCTTCGTTTTTTAAATGTTTCTTGCAAAAGTGAACTTGATAAATTAATGTGAGACTGTTTTGAGTTTTGCGCTTATTGTTATCTGAATGGTATACCTAGGTTTGTTTTGACGACAACTAAAATCTGAATATAATGTTTGCATGCTCTAGCGGTTAAAATAAAACCATTTCAATTGAATGATTGTATAATCATGAACATATTTACATTAACATTGGCCGTGTGGTGACGGCAGTAAGTATACATTTGTCACCACCCCAACTGCTCCTAAGGGTGTCGTAAGAGTCGACTAAGGGATTGAAGTGTCACTGACCACTATTTGATAAAAGATTGATGATGGGCAGCAGCGTCATCATAGTGGACACATTCCTGCGATCGCCAATCCGTTTGCCCAGCGTTGCGATTATGGGCATTTACCTCCTGATGCGTTTATACGCATAGTTAATAGGAGAGGCCTACGTCCAGCAGTGAATAGGCTAATGATGAATACACGCATAAAGTTATGTGTAGTCAGGACAGTGTGTCTTGGCGTTTTGCAAAAACAATATAGTATAGACATGGACAATCGAAAAATGTATACCTTATTTTGAATACAGATACAGATATTTTTATTAAGTACAGATGTCGCTAGTGATTAGTTTCACAATACCATTGACTAAATTCGCTATGATTCACGCATGGTCTTCTGGTGTTGGAAGCACGTTGGACCGGCAATGCAGAGGAAGCGGGTTCGAATTCCGTGACAACCAGAGTCTTTCGCAGTTGATTTTTCCTATGGTAAGCACATCTGTAACGACATTGTGGGCTTATTTTTAGACTTGATACTTGCTTTTTCACAGCAAACAATTCATGTATTTTATGCCATTATTACACATTTGTCGAAATCGTTTGTTTTTATTTGTTTCGCAGTTTTGGTGGTTAAGTTGGAAACGTGTAATTTTTTTATACACCTACCTATAAGATTAATAGCAACCAGAGACGCCTTTAATTAGAAAAAAATAAATTAATAACATACCTACATAGTAAGATTCCTGCGATCACACTTTAAAAAAATGCGTCATACTTTTAAAAAAAAACGCGTATTTCATACTGTACGCGTATTTCTATATTCATCAATGGTCTTTAATGTAATATTGTTTTGAGGTGCCTTAAGAGCTCTTTGATAGAATACAACCTCAAATCTATTAATTTCCACACAATCTTATTGAGTCGATTTGTTACTTATTATTGAAGTGCTATATTATTTTATTCTATGTCATATTATATCTTATTATAATATATCATCATCATCATCATGTTATTCCACTGCTGGACCTGGGCTCTAGGTCTCCTATTAACTATGCGTATAAACGCATTAGGAGGTAAATGCTCATAATCGCCACGCTGGGCCAGCGGATTGGCGGTCGCAGTAATGTGTCCACTATTATGAAGCTGCTGCCCATCATCAATCTTTTATCAAATAGTGGTCAGTGACACTTCAATCCCTTAGTCGACGGTTACGACACCCGCAGGAGGAGTTGGGGTGGTGACAAATGTATTCTTACTGCCGTCACCACACGGCTGATTGGATTTATAAATATGATGGGAAATAATTATTCACCGGCAGGTCTAGCCAAAATGCCATTCTGCAATCGTATACGATAACCGATAAGTCACGTGACCGTAATAATGTATGGAAATGGTCACGTGACTTTTCGTTCGAATCCGTCATTGACATACATTTATTACTTATCGTATACGATTGCATAACTTCATCTTGGCTATGCCTACTGGGCCCGTTTCTCAATGGCTTGTAATTTGTAATACAAGCAGAAGTCTCTTTTTATCACTAATAATTAGATAAGGACTTCCGCTTGTGTTACAAGTTACAACCTTTCGAGAAATAGGCCCTAGGTCTTGTACTTGTAATTTTACAGGGTTTCTTTTTCGCCGGTGCAATAAATTTTACCATATCATTGGTATCGATAGTTTTTTTTTATTAATTTATCCTTCATGCAAATGTAACATAATGGGCGCACTAATTACAAGGCGTCAACGGTGCGGTATGACCAAGGCGGCGGGGAGGGGTGATCAAACCCGCCATGCCGGTGTGATATCATTTTAAACAAACAGTTGACAGTTCGTATTCAAAGTCAAAGTCAAACTATTCTTTATTCAAGTAAGCTTATTAATAAGCATTTTCGAATCGTCTGACACTATCAAGAGAGAAAAAAAATCTACTACTGGTTCTAACCCTACACCATTCCTGAGAAGAACCAGTAAGAAACTCGGGTGGACTTATTTTTTCAAAACAGTATAATAATACATCTTATTGAAATAACATGCATTAAAGAATTTATTACATAAAAAAAAGATTTTTATAGACATTTTTATAAAAAAGAGAGATAAAATACAAGATAATAATAATAAACAAAAATAATTCTTATTGTACAAGTTCACAATATTATTAAGCATCTATATCTATACTACTAGAGATGTAAAGGCCTCTAGTTGTCAGAATAAAGATAAATTAAGATTTAGAGATTAAGATTAGTATGTTTTGCTAATAGTTATGCACGTCTATAGATGCGTAATACGTTGACATTTCTTGTTAGATTTGGGGATAAGTTCGAACATTAGTATTTTTGTTTTTTTGTTCCAAAGGGGTAATAACAAAAAATGACAAATATTTTGTATTTTGGACTACTATTACGTATGTTGATTTATTGCACTGGTGAAAAAGTAACGCTGTATAATGGTTCTAGACGTCTAGAAACTTCTAGCGTAGCCTAGAGTTCCAATCGGTCCAGTGTTCATCGTATCAAACACTAGTGTACTAACGAACAAATATTGTCGAATACGAGACAATATCTCTCAATATTTGCTGCAACATCGGCAGAAAATATTAAGGCGATATTTTCGTTCCCTTAACCCATTCAGCGCTAATCACGCAGCGTATGCGTGATTTTGCAACGCCGCTTAGCCACTGATCACGCACGTGTTGCGTTATTTTGTTTAGTCGTTTATCTCCAACATTTTTAAACTTATGGACTTAATATTGCCCATTTGACACAGTTAAAACATGAGGCTAAAATACCTTATACATATGTATAGTATATTATTCCTGTATTCTACTTTTTATGAACGCTAAACAAAAAATTCAGAATTCAGGTTTGCGTAAGTATTTTTTCATTATCTAACAACTGTAATGAAATGTAAATAAATATTAAAATACAATATTACCATTTCCAGACAAAATATTACTATTTACGGTACTTTTGAGAATCACGCCAACGTGTTGTGATTCAGTGGGCGAAGCGTGTTGCATTTTGAGCTCTACTAGAATAACGAAACACAAAAAAATATACATATTTAATATGGACCTTAGCCCGCGCATGTACGGTTTATTTTGGCGTGATTCAAAATGGTGTTTATATTCTTTGTAAGATTATAACCACTTTACAGGGGTAATGGATGGGGGTATGCAGCATTTGTTTCTAACCAGCGAAATTACATGTTATACCGAAATATTTAAGTTCGTAAATAATATAAGGAGTATGCGTAATAATGTATACAAATGTTTGATGGTTTTTGAGTTTTAGTGAACAGACAGATCTAGTGCATTTATTTAGATGTAGGTAAGTACCTACATGTATACGTACAGGTATTATAAAAATACTTCAATTAAAGTTTTTATACTTGGAAAAACGGAAACTTTTTCAGCGTACATTATTTACTAATATACACACGGTTAGGTACAGTGAAAAGGACCGGGTTAGAAATAATGCAATAAATAAAAACACCGATGTAATTGCATTTGTTTGACGATGCAAATATAGATGTACGCTTCAGTCGATAAACACACCCAAATGTAATTATCTGTATGAAAACAAAATAGATACAATGGATGGTGGTGACTTTGTTGACGGCGTAAATTTAAAGATAGAAAATTGCGGCGACTTCAATGGCGAATAAATGGAATTTACACAAAAGATCCTTATCAGTTTAACCTTCCGATGTAGGCAGTTAAAGTTGACTACTGGTACCTGAATGAACCAAGACAATGGAAACAATGGATGGCGGCTACTTCTAATGACCATGCCCCTTTCAACAGATAGATGAAATTCACACGCAAAAGTTATTATCGGCATAACCTAACGATTTCGGTACTAGTCTAAATTGACATCTGGCATGTATAAAGACAATGGCGTCAATGGATGGCGGCGACTTTGATGACGACGTCCATTCATTTGAAAGTTTCAAGTCGGAATACCGATAGCATTAAAAGTGACTCAATTCGTGGTTTAGGGCTTAGTACAGGTATATAGATTAGTATTGGTTCGTCCTTTGACTATTGCGCATCTTTGTTTCGTGATCTTGTGTGTCGTGTGTAGTATTCTCTTTTGACCTGGCTGTCGATTTTCTGACCCCGAACCTGCATTTACCTACTGACCTGGCTATGAACACTGATAACCCGAACATGCTTTCCACGATTGACTTGGATGTGAACTCTTTATCTCCAACTGCACTTGAAATGAACGACTCAATTTTGAACATGGACACCGATTTGACTGCTCTAGGATTGGAGCTCACTGATGAAGAAAATTTATCAGGATATAATAGTGAGTATCATAATTATGGCCTTAAAACATTAAAAAAAGCATTACAATCTTTCACCAAAGTAACTGTTTCTGTAGCCTATAGTAAATTAGCTGATAATGCCTCAAAGGCAATGAAGTCCTCCATTTGGAATTGTGGAAGAAAATTTATCAGGATATAATAGTGAGTATCATAATTATGGCCTTAAAACATTAAAAAAAGCATTATAATCTTTCACCAAAGTAACTGTTTCTGTAGCCTATAGTAAATTAGCTGATAATGCCTCAAAGGCAATGAAGTCCTCCATTTGGAATTGTTCGATTCAAAAAAAAGGGCAAATGAATAATATTATAAATAATTCAATATCGTAAAATGTGTTGCTTCGGGGTTTCTTCGTTTCGCAGTCGAATTATCATGAAAACTGCGTAAATATGGAGTAATCCAACTAAGTTAACTAAATAATTCTGAATCTTCGACAAACAATACACATAATAATATATTAACTGCAAATACAGTTGTGTGCAAAATAATAGCAGCAGTCAAAAAATAACAGTCACTAAAAAAATGAAAACTTGGACGAATTATTTTGGGACTTTCTTTTGTTACTCAGGTACATAACATAATATTCATTCAAAACGAACTGCAAACTTTACTGAAGTAATATTGAAAGTAAGACAAACATGGTTATGAAAACCAGCTTTTTTACCCCCTAGCAGGAATGGTGTTCAAAACTGAAATACCTAATGGAAAATACACAACTGTGTGCAATTATTGTAGTTTCGTATCTTGTCTATTGTTGGTTTTTGCTAGGATAGGATAACAAACGTATAATTCCAGAAATACCACGTGCACCCGTATTTGTCTGTTTAAAATTTTAAATTTGCCGCTATTTTATTAACGCCGTCACAAAAAAAAAATATGGTAATTTATCGATGAAATTGATTGTAGTTTAAGCCCTTAAAAGCTCCGACACCGCTAACCAAACACCCTATATAAAGTTAACTACATCACAAGTGAAATTGTGTTGACCGTTGTAATTAGGAACTTTTTTGTGAGTACCAATCCCGATATCACAAAAATAAATCATCTGTTAAGTATAAATTGAACGGATGTTTACAAAAACAACATAACTACATTGAGCTAAATTCCTTTTTAAATAATATTCATTAAAGCTTAATATTCAGAAGCGGTATAGATATAAAACCACTAAGTTAAGATTACCCGTTTATTTGTGTTTCGGCTCATTACTTTTTTTGGTAAAAATAAAATAAGCCTTGCCACTTACGTTGTTTTTGTGCAAAACGTGACTCATATACGCTAATATTTCCCATTTTATAAGTCGATTTAGAATATAGTTTACTCTGAGTATTAATGCTGTAGTTTTATTCGACACTTTTTGGTGCAGTTTAGTATGGGAAATAAAATATTTTCAATTTTTTTGCCAAACGGGAAAGTTTTTAGACAATTTTTTTTTTCATATTCTTTAGCTCCTTTGATGACGAACAGTATGACATCAAAAACTCAAATTTGGAAAAAATGCTAGTTATGTTGTTTTTGTAAACATCCCTTCAATTGTGCAGATATGATTGAAATTTATAAAACAGCAGACATTGTTTGACATGATAACTTAGAGTGTGAATAGCAAATAAAATTTCACCCCGTCAGATATTTATTTCAACAAATAAATATTCAGATATTTATTTCAACTTTTAAATATCTTACAATAGTTTATTAAATAATTTCATTGGTTAAAGTAATTTCCGGCATAACGCCATCCAATATGTACAACATCACGGGCGCGCGATACTGTGCGCCGCCGAGCCACTGAGTAACGCCACTTGTGCGTGACTCTGCAATGGCAAGTTTGAATGTATGGTAGCGCGCCGTACTTGGATCGAGAGTTCGAGCGTCGCCCTGAATGGGTTAAACCACGCCCACTCGAGTGAGACACCTTTATGGCTCTCATACATGAAAGAAAGGAATGTAGTGATAATTATGATTGAAGTTTTTGGATAAATCACGGAAATATAAGTCTATACTTTTAGTATAGTAAAAATGGAATAAAGAAAGGGTTTATTTTATTACAAAGCCTTCGAGATAGTCTACGATTTATATAGGTATATGACCTTTTTAGTACGAGTAAGGCGTCTAAGTTTGTTAGTAACCATAAGGATGTAATTCGCTTCTATCTTCTTATTAATTATCTGTATACAGTGTGTAAATCTACTAGGGGCGATCAATTAAACCTCTGGCACGGGATTCATTAGTGTAATCATGGATTACAAGGTTTTTTTAAAGTTACTCTTAATTATGACCCCACAGAATTTTTTTAAGATTATCGGAGTAGCAATGTAGGTACGAACATTGTTGATATGGCAGTTATGACATCTGCTTTTGAAAATAGCTGTCAATGAGTATTTAACTCGCGTATGTTGCTCTACATTGCGCGCCGAATTATTTAGTATGGAAAACTTTGTTGTCCTTATTTTAAGTACAAGTTATTTGAATGTACTTATTATGTCGTAAACTAACACCCGTTGAGAGCTTCGCCCGTATTAGACTTACACCCTGTAGACATCCTTATAGTAGGTAATCGACAAAATGAGCCATTTCATTAAATAATCTCTAAATTAATAGTGCATTGTGCATCTATGGAGGTAAGTACGGTATTACTAACGAGAGTGTTAGAACTTTTAATGACCCGAGTTGGTAACTTAGTAGGCCTCTTACCAACCGTGATGCATCAGGTACAATGTTTTTCATCACACTTGTGGACAAAAAAATAAGTTTTAAGACTAAATATATTTTTTAGAAAACTTACTTACTTAAATTCCCTAGAGAATTTAATGTTTCTATTACTCCCGCTATGCATGCAAAAAATGGCGCGCTTACAAAGCAAGTGTGATGAAAAACAGTTAAAACCAACTTCAACCGATTTCTTCAAGATTCTATCATCAGACCTCGAATTGGGATAACCGATAAAAAAAAATTAAAAGCGGATAACAATTCCGGGAGATATCGAGTAACATACCAATAAAAACTGTCGAATTGATAACCTCTTTTGTTGAAGCCGGTTAAAAACTCTCATATTTAGGTACAACATAATAAAGCTTGTTCACGAAATAAAGTAGCCATTGTAAAATCAGTCTCTACTGTTACGCAACAGTCCCATGTAGTTCTAACAGCCATGGGACTGTAAATTGATTCTTCTGTTTTATGTTTGACAATCCAATATCCAAAAGCATTCGCTGAAAAGTCGTCAAAATCAAAATAACTTCAGATAATACTTAATGCAAAAGTTCACCCCCAAAAAAGTGCGAACTTCCGAGACGATTTCAACAATATTAAGTCTTGAAATAATTAATAAAAATTGTAGACATGAAATTCTCAGTTTATTATGTATATTATCGCTATTGTAATTTCGTTAAGACCCATTGGGAAACTAAACGACCCAAAATGGTAAAATAAGAAGAAACACTACTTAAATCCAGAAGTTTAAATAAAAGTCCATAATTATGGAGAAATTTATGTAAATATCAACCACAGCGTCCGAGAAGATAGGCAAAGAGCCCTTCTTTTTAATAACACCCATACTAAGGTATGATCTCATACAAAAAAAAAGAATTATACAGCAATGACTACTTTATTTCGTGAACAAGCCTTAATATACCAATCATCAGTAGAATAAAAAAAAAGTAAACAAACCTAAAACTTGCATTGTTCCGTAATCACGCATTTTTAGAACACAATCTTGGTTTTATTACCAATTTTAGATCTTAAACCTTAAGTTCACATACATTTTTAATTAAAATTAATGATATTTACTAGTAAAAACGTAAAAATTTAACGTGAACGAGTGTTTTTTTCGATATGTGTCAAAGACGTCAATATCTATGGAAAGTCAGCCATATTTGTTTACATTTTTAGATTGTAGATACTGACGATTGATATAATTATGTACATGTTGATTATAATAATATTCTAGTTAATTACTAATTTGCTGTAGGTAGTATAGATAATATATTATAATCGACACCAGCAATTAAAACTACGCTAACTTGAAAATAACAACTTTACGCCAGGACAAATATAAGGAAAATTTGCGATAACTTTGGAACCGCTGAACATATATTTATGATTTTTTGACAAAGTTTTATTGTTTATACACTTAAATGAAATCTATAATAAGTTTTAAGATAATTTTATTAATTTTTAATTTAGCTCCATTAAGCGTAGTTTATGACAACTCTGGAAGACTCATATTCAATCAATATAACGCCATTTCCAACTTAGCGTACTGTAATAGGGATAGTCACCTTATTAAATTATGTCGATTAAAATATGCTAAATATATGTCATAACATAAGAAAAAACAAATAATCTAATCCGGACAACATAATTTTATTACTGTTAATGAAATAACATTGAAATTTTGTGCATTTTTATTGACTTCTATAAGTTAGCGTCGTACTCGTATAACAGGGAAACATCTTTACACTTGTCCTATTTTATAACGCATCTAAGTTACACTTAGCTTTGCTTAAATGAATTAACGGTAGGCAGTCAGCGTTTTATTTGCGTCAAATATTACAAAATATGAGAAATAGTACTAACTGACCAGACACGGAACAGGTATTTTTGCAGCCTGAATATTATGTTTCATATAATATAAAGCCTGAAAAAAGCCATTCTAGCAGTTTCGAGTATAGTGTTCTAAAAATGCCGCAAAAAAACCAAACACGCATAAAATTTTCACATAAAATAATTTAATGATTCGGATTGCCGCATTTTTTTTATGAAAAATACTTGTGTATTTTTCTTCCGACTTATTTCCCGAAATGATCTATAAAGTAGGTACCATTGCTATTAAATAGCAAATTTTGTCGGTCTATTTTCCATTTAATCAAAATTTTTCTTTATAATTCATCATCCTAGTATTTATAGCTCGATTTTGTAACAATTTAGAATTATTTCTCTGTTAACACACATTTACGATGTACGACACATTTTTTTTACATAAACTCTAGGTCTACGGTTTCCGTGAGTACCCGCCTAAATAATAGTTAGCGGCTTATAGATTGTGTAATATTAAAAAATAT
>JALPQI010029389.1:0-16164 GCA_025490895.1 Thaumatotibia leucotreta
GTTTGTACATGTCTTTGTAAATTATTTTAATTCAGAAATATCTCTAAGCGATAATATTTATGTTCTCGTTTTTCTACTAAGCGTCTGTATCATTATTTCCAATTATTGCGTTTTGTTTAAATTACGGCAATCATAACATCGTATGTTTTGTAATAACATCAGTTTGGCTGTTTGCCAATAAATCTCCCGAAATAGTGGGCGTGCGAGGGCAGGGGCTCGTACTCGTAGAGAATTCGCGTCAGTGCCGCTGGATTGCTTAAGTTTCGTAGTTTATATCAGACTAGAATCATGGAGAGACAGAACACGGCGTATTCCAGTTTCCACGGATCCTTGCGCAGCAGAGACTCTTCGTCCACCACGGGGAGCGACGCTAGAGAGAAAATAAAGGATTGCCTAAGGAAATTCATAGCATTCATGTTTACACAAGTGGGAGTGGGTGCTCTGGTCGTGTGTTACGCGATGCTCGGCGCCGCGAGCTTCATCCACATCGAGCGGAACAGCCCCGACCGCCAGCTCGAGGATGTCCGCCAGTGGCGCCTCAACACCACACAGCAGCTGTGGACAATAGTACAAAAAAACAACATATTCAATGAATCTGCCTTTAAAACCGGAGCAGACGAAATCTTAAAAATGTACCAGAATAATATCTCTGAAGCCATTCATAAAGGATACAGTGGACATTCTCCTGAAGATATCTGGTCCTTCCCAGCTGCATTAATGTACAGTCTCTCTGTGTTTACAATGATTGGATATGGCAATGTTGTACCAAAAACAGTCTGGGGAAAAATTCTGACCATTGCATATGCCTTCTTTGGTATACCAATTTATATTTTATACTTCTGTAACATGGGTAAGGTTTTGGCAAAAACCTTCAAATGGCTTTATATTACAGCTCACGAGTGCAGTCGGCGTGAAGACCCAATGTTTGAGGATGGAGAACCAATAAAAAGAAAGATCACAGTACCATCAACTGCCTGCCTGTGGGTTATATCTTTTTACATTCTATCTGGTACTATAATGTTTGGAGCTTGGGAGAAATGGAACTACCTAGACTCAACATACTTTTGCGTTATAAGTTTGTGCAAGATTGGTTTTGGAGACTTTGTTCCGGGAGCTAACATAGCAGACTCAGCGGGAGGCTCTCATGTAAAGCTTGTCATAAACTTTGTGTATGTGCTACTGGGAATGGGACTAGTTGCTATGTGTTACAACCTGATGTGTGAAGATGTGAGGGTGAAAGTTAGAGAGCTAAGAGAGGATCTTAAGAACTGTTTGGATGATATAACACTGAAGATAACAGTGTGCATGAATGATACTAAATATTATCATCAGAAGGCTAGACAAGTGAAGTGACAAAAAGAATATTCTAGTTAAAATCAATGTTCTGCAGTTGGCAATGCACTCGCTGACAAGTGGCAAGCCACAATTGGGTTCAGGATTTTCAGTCCAATTTTGAGACACTGTGGGTCTTAAAGCATTTTAGCCAAATTTTTGTAATGTATGTCATGTGGAAAACTACTGTTGGTGTTTTTATAAACTTGTATGTTTAGTGTGTATTATTTAAGAGTTAAATAAACTTAATGCATTTCATATTGTTTTACTTTGTTTTATTTATCGTTTTTTATATCCAGGAAGCCAAGAAATTGGTCTACAAAGGTATTTTTTTCAGATATTCACATAAAAATAATGGTAGTATTAAATTGAATGATTTACCAGTTAGGTAGAGTTATGCCTGTTCTTTGTTCTAGGAACGAGCTAGCTTTAGTTGACTTAACTTCTTTTTTATGCAATGAAATACCTACTTAAATTCATAGAAAGTGACCACAATCAACAAATATTTCTGATAAGCACACACCTAAAGTCCTCGCCGCCGAACCTGGAATCTCCAGCTTCATAGGCAGGGTAACTGACTGACAAAGTTATATGTTATGTTTTGGAGGGACGCTCGGCCGGAATCGAGTAGGTTGTCAAGCATTTTATATGCTCATTCACCCCATTTTCCGTTGCTGGAGCGGGTAAATGTCGCGACTACGTTCCCTCATAATTTCCTTCTAGCCTCCTTGTTTTCTTGCAGAACCGTAGGACATCCCTAAGGAGTCCCTGAGTTCTTTATCTCCAACCTATCCCTGCCAAACATACTATATTATTTACTCAGACAACAAAGATCCATTATATATTAGCTACCTCAATTACTATTACTTAAAAACTATGTTAGTAAACATACACCGCAACGGACACAGTATTTTTAACCGACTTCAAAAAGGAGGAGGTTTACAATTCGACGAAATCTTTTTTTTTTTTTTATGTATGTTCCCCGATTACTCGAAGACGCGTGGACCGATTTGGAAAATTCTTTTTTTGTTTGAAAGGGTATACCTTCTAGTTGGTCCCATTGTCACCGAATCCAGATCTGATGATGGGATCTTGGAGAAATCGAGGGAACTCTTCAAATGTTATAGGTACATGTATGGTGCTTTTGGTCATTTTCATTCATTTACTAGAATTTGCATTCAGAAAGTAGGATTTGATGATAGGAAACCAATGATGGAAACCACACATGATAGGATCTTGGAGAAATCGGTAGAAAGTTGGCTGTTTTTAAATTTTTAATTTGTTGATTATTAATTAAGTGTTGCATTATTGAGCACTCACTCCTTAAGGCTACAGTCCTTAAGAGGCTGTTGGAGCTGCCCCGTATTCTGCTCAAAAGCGATGACATATTTTTTCGCAGAACGGCATCAAAACTCTTCACTCGCGCTTCAGCAAACATGCTGGACGCGCTGCAGAAACGGGGTAGACCCAACAGCGCCCTAAAGGCATTGTTGTATTGGACCCGCAGAGAGCTGAGCGATCGCTGCGAACAGCTCGCCCACAGGCCCCCCGAGTACATATGTCTTGCCGCTGCATACATAATGCATCCCGCCAGAACATGCTGACTAGTTTCGTCTCTCTGACATAGTGCTTGATGTCCAGGTAGCTGCCGCGGCCGGCTCCCGCGGCGTCGCGTCGTCCGGCGGGCATGGCGCCGGCACCGTGAAGCGGATGGTGGTGCGTCTGAGTCGTGTCAAGGTGCGAAATAGTCTGTATGACAATTCGCCGCTGGGCCATTTTTTTTTAAGTTTCCCCCCCACTTTTTGGTTAGAATAGGGCTACCTCGCTATCTAAAAAAGGCTCAATGGATATCGAATTGCGGAAAAAGCCCAGTTAAACGAACTAACCCCCCCGCTTTTTTTGGATTGGAACTTTAATATGATTTCTACTTAAAATCACGAGCTCTTTCGATCCTAATTGGGGATTGAGGAACATTTTTGACCCAAGGTTTTTCCATTCCGTTACCGTTTTTCCATACGTTTTGGATAGCGGTAACGGAATGGAAAGTTCAAAAAATGTATGAAATTTTGGGGCAAAATTTTCCTCGTATTAGGAAAGAGCTCACGTTTCTGAGTAGTAATCAATTAATCATATAAAAATACCTATATTACAAAAAAGTGGGGGACAACTTTGAAAAAAAAAGGCTCTATTATACTTACTCAACCCTCGTATCTGCAATACCCACTTAATGGAAAAAAACACCCGTATTTAAAGTGAAATAGATTAGACGTAGTTATGCAAAACGATTGACTTGTTTATTTTGATTTAAGGTGTTAATTAGAATGAAAAATTCATGTGGGTTGGTTCCCTTTTCCATAACAACGTCCGATTATCGCAGCGAAATTGAACTTTAGGAATGACCACGTAATTCGCTATTGTTTCGGCGCCGTAGACGGTTGTAGCCGTCGTGGCATCGTAGTCACGATTTTCCGTTGTCGTCTGTGGACTGTGGCGGTCATCATCATCATCATCAGCCTATGATAGTCCACCGCTGGACGTAGGCCTCTCCTATTAACTATGCGTATAGACGCATTAGGAGGTAAATGCCCATAATCGCCACGCTGGGCAAGCGGATTGGCGATCGCAGTAATGTGTCCACTATGATGAGTTGATGACGCTGCTGCCCATCATCAATCTTTTATCAAATAATGGTCAGTGACACTTCAATCCCTTAGTCGACTCTTACGATACCCGCTGGAGGAGTTGGGGTGGTGACAAATGTATTCTTAGCACGGCAAGGGGCCCTGTGGCGGTCAAAGGGCTAATATTAGCTACGTCCAGCAGTGGATTGAGATAGGCTGATGATGAGTTGACGTTCGCAGGGGCTGGAGGAGCGGCGCAATGACGTGCTGTTCATGCCGTGCGCGCGTCGGTCGCCGGCGCCGCCCGCGCTTGTCTTCTGGGGCGGCGATGTGCAGGTGGACCTTCATCTTTAACCTCCTAAGGCCCAAGGTCCTTCCTATAGTAATTAACTTGGTCATTCAGACCCAGCTTCTTCAATGGCTGTATAGTCATAGCATACCACGGTCCTACCAGTAGGACTTATTACAACAGCCGACATTATGCATTCTTTCGCGCCAAGTTAATCTAACGTACTCAATAAAATAAAATAAAAAAAATTGTTATTGTCCAAAAAGGCATCATAAACTGATAATAAATATGCCCCAAAGCTGTTGGTGGCAAACAAGTACAATAACATTAAAAAAATGTGATCTTAATGTTTGGGCCTGGACGAGTAAAAAACAATAGTACTACTGGTAGGACCGTGGCTTACAATGACTAGGAGCCAAATTTCACCTCGGGCCTTAGAAGGTTTTAATAAAAATACGATACTTCTTGATTTTCCCGATTAAAAAACATAATTGTAAATATATGTGCCCGGAAGAAGAATTAAATTTAGGCGTCGTTCGACAATCTTTTGATCTTTGTTTTTTAGGGTTTTGTAGTGAACTTGGGAACCCTTATAGTTTCGCCATGTCCGTCTGTTTGTCCGCAGCATAGCTCAGTAGCTGGTAGTACTAGAAATTTGGAACTTGGTACAGGTATACATGTAGCCGCCAAAGTGGTAGAATAAAATATAGAAAATATCTTTATTCATCTTCTAACTTTTGATCCGGAGGTCCAAAAAACATGAAAAACATTAAGATCAACGGGCTTATAGAAAATTTTAAAATAAAACTATTTCGAACATGATCGGCCCAGCCGTTTTTGAATAACTACGGAACCCTACACTGAGCGTGGCCTGACATGCTCTTGCCCGGTTTCAAGTAGTAACACTTCTATACACCGTGTTTTTATTGATTTCCTTTCAATTAAAGGGATTATTTAGGTAAAAAATAATCGATTTCTCTAAGAGTCTTAACTCTTACTGTTATCGAGTTATTAAAAAAAATAAGTTTAATGACTAAACAAGTGTATAGTGTTACTTATTTTGACTTGTGCCGTCAGTCACCTTAGATCTTATTCTCAAGGTTCTCTCACACTTGCCATTACAATTATTATGTATGAAACCCGAAAAATTTTTTTTTTACTAAATCAACAAAAGCCGATATACCAGGCAACTTCTATTAATGTCCCAAGTAGACGTGTGCGCCGATGTCAAAATGGTCGGCGGCGGCGTTTGCCAAAAAGTCGGCGGCGGCGGCGTGATTTGGGCGTGAAATCGGCGTCAAGGTCACGTGAATATAAAAGCGGAATTCGATCGTATTCTTTGTTATAATTGAGATAAATACAATATAAATGTTCAATAAACACCACCAATGACCACCTTAACCACCATCTGATCAATAGATAACAGTTTTCTCTTCCCATCATGTTATAAAGCTCGTCCACGAAATAAAGTAGCCATCGTAAAATCAGTCTCCCCTGTTACACAATGTAGTTCTAACAGCCATGGGACCGGAAATTGATTCTTCTGTTTTATGTTTAACAATCCAATATCCAAAAGCATTCGCTTAAAAGTCGTCGAAATCAAAATGACTTCAGATAATTCTTAATGCAAAAGTTCACGCCCAAAAAAGTGCGATCTTCCGCACCGATTTCAACAATGTTAGACTTGAAATAGTTAATTAAAATTGTAGACACGAGATTTGTGAATCTAATCTTCATTATAGTATCGATATAAATAGTGCGCAGCTCACATCCAATAGAATCCACCTATCTTTGCCAGGTCATCGGTCCATCATAAAGCGTGTTCACGAAATAAAGTAGCCATCGTAAAATAGGTCTCTACTGTTACGCAACAGTCCCATGTAGTTCTAACAGCCATGGGTCTGTAAATTGTTTCTTCTGTTTTACGTTGAACAATCCAATATCCAAAAGCATTCGCTGAAAAGTCGTCAAAATCAAAATAACATCAGATAATGCTTAATGCAAAAGTTCACGCACAAAAAAGTACGAACTTCCGAGACGATTTCACCAATTTTAGTCTTGAATTAATTAATAAAAATTGTAGACACGAGATTCACAGTTTATTATAGTATCGGTATTGTAATTTAGTTAAGACCCATTGGGAAAATAAAAAAATGGTAAAATAAGAAGAAACACTACTTAAATCCAGAAGTTTAAATAAAAGCCCATCATTATGGAGAAACTGATATAAATATCAACCAAAGCGTTTGAGAAAATAGGCAAAGAGCTATTCTTTGTAATAACACCCATACTAAGGTATGGTCTCATACAAAAAAAAAAGAATTATACGGCAATGGCTACTTTATTTCGTGAACAATATGTCCAGCCCACTGCCACTTCAGGTAGCACATTTCTACGGATCTTAACATTCCTATTTCAATCTCGTAGGGAACTCCTCTTTCTATCAATTAAATAGCTCATTGAGTGATCTTTTAAGCCCATAGTTACCTACCACGTTTATGCTTTATGCTTGCCTTTAAGAAATCGCTGGACCCAACGGTAATTTTTCGAGCAATATGTCCAGCCCACTGCCACTTCAGGTAGCACATTTCTACGCCTCTCAACATTACTATTTCAATCTTTAAAAAATCGTAAAAGAGAAGTTCTCTTTCTATCAATTAAATAGCTCATTGAGTGATATTTTAAGTCTATAGTTACCTACCACGTTTTAGAGCCGTAAGTAACACTTGGTCGAAGAATTTCGTTTTGGAATATACTGCGGGATATTGAATTAGAAGATATTGTGCTGTGCGGCACTACTTTACTATTGACCTTTTTCTCAAAGTTAGATCCACCCAACTGGACTAGCTGTCCGTCTCCGGTACACATATTCGTCGACTTTGAGCTCCGATCTTGACTGGAGTTTGTATCACAAATTCTAGATAATTCATATGGTCTTCGTTGATCTTCGTTGTATCTTAAGCCCAACGCATTCAGGGGCTCTATAGACTCAATGACTATAGTGTGAGGTTCTCCAAGGTTTCAGCCATAATTGCTTTATAGTCGGCGAACCGAACGTGGGTGGTGTAACTGATATACTCACTATTGATGTTGATGACAAAGCCCTTTCCAGACCAAAATCTTGAAGACATCTCTCAAAGCAACCAACAACAGTTTTGACATACTGCAATGGCATACCATTACCCATAGGTACTCCTCGCTGCAATGGTATGGGTTTCGTATACCGGTCTTGGAGACGAACTGGACGCTACTTTCTACTGTTTGTTAGTTACTTGTTCTTTGGACACATAGCCCACAAACTTGGAAGACCTGCAAAAGGTCTCAGGAAACCCATGCACTGGACAGACCGGATCCGCACCACACTCAACATTCAGGTCGCTAAAGTGCTCCACGCTGCCAAAGATCGGGGCCGTTGATAATCACGACCCCCGGCATTGTGGTATCGGCGTAAGGAGTAAAAGTCTACTTGGTACCTCTGGAAATAGTGTATAGTATTTGTTTGTGAATAAGGGGGTAACCCCTTGTGAATAAGGGGGTAAGCACGTTTCGATCGATTAAAATACTTCATTGGCCACGAACGTTAACTAGACGGGCAAGTTATACCTCTCGGTCTTCTGTATAACCTGACGTTGCTTGTGCAAAAACCGAAACCGGCTTGTTCGGGAGGCTGGATGTCGTCGAGCTTAAGTATCTACGTGTATGACACTCGTTAGGCTGATATTTTATTTCCTGTATAAGAACATTATGTAAATACGTAAATCAAATAGCTTAGTATTTAGTCATTAACCCATTTAAGAAACAAGTCTGTTATTCAGTCAAGGCCACGCCGATTTCACGCCGACCATTAGTCGGCGGCGGCGGCGTGGCGAAAAAGGTCGGCGGCGGCGTGACGCCGGCGCGGCGCACACGTCTAGTCCCAAGTCCAATTTAACGGAAATCAATAAAAACACGGGTTACCTACCATAAATTTTAAATATTACAAGATTATTTGTTGCGCTTATATCTGGCATTATTGTCGAAGTTCTACATCATATGGATCGCTGCCAGGACTATCCAGAGGTGATGCAGGCACACCGCGACAACCGGCTCTACGTGGAGTGGAACCTCGAGAACACGGCGCGGGTGCTGGGTCGGAGCTTCCCCGACCACCATATTGTGATCGTGCGGCCTTCCAGGTACGATTACACAGGTTTAGATGGCAGTGTCTAGTAGGCTTAGCTGCGACAACCGGCTCTACGTGGAGTGGAACCTCGAGAACACGGCGCGGGTGCTGGGTCGGAGCTTCCCCGAGCACCATATTGTGGTCGTGCGGCCTTCCAGGTACGATTACACAGGTTTAGATGGCAGTGTCTAGTAGGCTTAGCTGCGACAACCGGCTGTACGTGGAGTGGAACCTCGAGAACACGGCGCGGGTGCTGGGTCGGAGCTTCCCCGACCACCATATTGTGATCGTGCGGCCTTCCAGGTACGATTACGCAGGTTTAGATGGCAGTATCTAGTAGGCTTAGCTGCGACCATATACAGTGTGTGTCTATGATACTGGCTTTTATCGAAACCGAGGAATGCGATGCAGATTTCTAGCCAAACCGTGAGCATTATTCAATTCAAAATGCTAATTTTAAAAGTAATTAATTTTCTAAGAAAAGTTAGTTAAGAAGCAATGTGCTTCAAAATGAATCGTTAATTTGCACTTGACAATGACAGATCGCAGCCACTCACAACGTTTGACAACTTACCAGTATACGCGTTACATTGATCGTTCGGAGGAAATAAAATTAATTGTACGGTCAATTTAATTATTTGTCAAATATTAATACTTGACAACGATTGCTAGTAATGCGTATTATTACCCATTTTCGTAAAAGCCCGGGTTATGGAAACACACTGTATAACACGGACGTCAAAACCAATTGGTTCAATTGTGCTAAGATGGGCAGGACATAGCGCTTTTCTTAACACCGCGCATATTTCGGCGCAACATCATTGACAAATGCTTAAAGAATATAACCAATGAAAACTTTGATGGACCAATCACAACTAAAATGGCGGTTTAAGTTTTTATAGGTTGATATTGAAATTCATTACCGTGACGCATTGAAGAAGGGGTGACACTTGTCAACTAAAATTCAGGACCGTTTTTGAAAGGCATTTAGTATGGCGTGCGGCTTCCATGTTTTATTTGTTCGTAGAGGCTTAGCCATGAAAGAGTCGGAAAAAATCAAAGTTTTTCGGATTTTTTTTTCTTTGGGATCGAAAGAGCTCGTGACCCTGAGTAGAAATTACCCAAAATTTACTAAACAAAAATTATGAAAATGGGCAAAATAAATATAACTGATCATAAAACCAGTACTCAACTTTCGGTATCGCGTTCAAACCTTTAACTTAAGTCCTAAATTAGCTTATTCGAACAGGAGATCTTAAATATTTTTTACAAATTTCGAATATACAAAAAGATTCGTTTATCCGTTTTAATGACAAACGGGTCTTAGGCACTGGTCTCACCGCGAGCTACTAAGCTAGCTATCAGCTATCACCGCCGGGCGAGTATCGCCGTGTCTCTTTTATTTACACGCGGGAGTGCGTATCTTTTGTTCGTTTTTATAGCCGATAGTTCATAGCTTAGTAGCTCGCGATGAGACCAGTGCCTAAATGGCACAAACCATTATACCCGAAACGTCAGGATAATATTAAACGTAAGTTTACGCGTTCGATTAAAACCCGATTATTGTAACCCGTTCTTGACAATTGTCGTTAAAATATGAGTGATAATCGGGAAAGTTTAACCCCCTTATTCATAAACGTCTGCAAACTTATAAGCCGCTAAATAGCAAGCCGGTTTTATCAACATGTACACAAGAGTGAAAGGACAAACAATACTTAGCGCTTGCTAAGTTCGGCGTTTATGAATAAGGGTGTAAATGAATATACAGTAAGACGCTATCGAACGGCGGTTTCCAGGATCGAGTACAAAAGCTTCAGCTGCTACGACAACTTCGTGCCGAGCAACAACGCGGGCGTGCCGCACCACACCCCCTCCCACGGCGCGCTGTCGCACCTGCACAGGTCACTAAGCCCGGGTCACGGTAACACACTGTATACAACAAGTAACCCCCTTATTCATATCATCATCATCAGCCTATTTTAGTCCACTGCTGGACGTAGGCCTCTCCTATTAACTATGCGTATAGACGCATTAGGAGGTAAATGCCCATAATCGCCACGCTGGGCAAGCGGATTGGCGATCGCAGTAATGTGTCCACTATGATGACGCTGCTGCCCATCATCAATATTTTATCAAATAATGGTCAGTGACACTTCAATCCCTTAGTCGACTCTTACGACACCCGCAGGAGGAGTTGGGGTGGTGACAAATGTATTCTTACTGCCGTCACCACACGGGCTATTCATATACGTCTCCTAAATCCCATTTCATAGTAACATACTATTCGAGTATACACTGTGTATTAACATCATGCATGCTTTTATAGAAACCGAGGATTGAGATACAGGTTACAAAAAATTAAAATTTTGAACGTTTAATTTTCTAAGAAAAGTTCAGTTAAAAGAAATGTACCTACTTCAAAATGAATCGTTAATTAACGCTTGATCATGACAGTCTGCAGCAAATCGCTGCGTTTGACAACTAAATGCACAGTTAATTTATAGTACATTGTGCATTAAGGGAGGTAAGTACGGAATTACTAATGAGAGTGTTAGAAGCCCTATGCTGTAGGCGGAGGGCTTTTAATGACTCGAGTTATTATTCTGTTTACCGACCGTGATGCATACAATGTTTTTAATCACACTTGCCGACTGCCGACAAAAAAATAAATTTTAAGACAAAATATTATTAAATGACGTACCGACATTTCTATTACTCCCGCTATGCATGCAAGCTATGGCGCGTGTAGACAGCAAGTGTGATGAAAGTGAATTGTACACTGTACATTTAATTTAAATATGTGAAAAATTTTAATGTGTAAGTGCGCCAATGCGCTGCGGCGATGCGCGCCGTAGATGCGTCATTACGCCCTAGGGCAATCAAGGATTTTCATACAACATTACGTCGTACTAGCGCGGCGCGTGCCGCCCCACACAGGCGGGCGGCGGGCGCGCCGCGCAGTGATTTCTGTTCTAAAAATGATAATTTGATAAATTTAAGTAATCCCTGATTTTGAGAAATTATTTAGACCATTTTAGAGTAGTTTTGTGAAAATATATTGTTTTATTTACTTTTTTTGCCTCACAGGTGTGATGAAAAACATTGTGTGTGCCACGGGCGGTACAAGAATTATGAACTCGTGTGATGTAAAGCCCGCGCCATCGGCTTGGGCTTTACTTTCACACTCGTTCATAATTTCTTATTTACCGCCCTTAATACACAATGTACTACTTATGTCGACTCTTAACATTTAAACACGTTTGCCAGTAACTAATGCATATTACTACCCATTTTCGTAAAAACCTGGGTCATGGTAACACACTATACATAGACAGCCACGAGTCACTGCCAACTAGGCTACGGAGACTGACATAACTTCATAGTTTGAATTTCCTTTATTTATTTTTACAGGCTACTTCTAGAAGTAAGTAATCAAATAAAGAAGATACCGGAAAAGGAGTTGCTTGCGAGTTTAGAAGACACATTTGAAGGCAATTTGCACGTAAGATGTGTCACTTTACTTATACATTTTATTAAATTAATATAGGTATATATTTTTTTAATAAAACTGGTTAATATATTTGATATTCTGATCCGAATTCTAGGAAGTATGTAAAACCGGAACTAATATTTACTACAGTAAAACCACCTAACTATAGTCCAAACACGCCAGACAATGGTCCAAAACTTAATCGAATATTGAACATATTGTGAAAACACAATCTAATTATTTATTTACTAAAATATTTTGATTTGTGCTTTTTATTTTTTCTCCAGTAGTCACACTACTGAATACTATATAAATTATAAATATTGGATGTCATATACCAAAGAAAAAACGACCAAGATCACCAACGTCCGAGGTGGGGATCGAACCCACGTGCTCAGCTTTCGCGGCTGATGCCTGCACCCCTCGGCCACTCGGTCTTTCCTCGGGCGTTCGCTCACACCCCCCCCCCTCTTAAAACTTCTAAGTGGCATCGGGCCATGGTGTTTGAAATGGAGTATACCTGATTTTGATAAAAGATTGTGATTTTAACTTTATTTTTCTCAAAAACTACCCGAAATTATACTTAACCCATGAAATAGAACCAGCTTTTATTAATACAAAAATTCTTAAGCTTTTATTATATACAAACATCTTACAAAATGTCAGAAATGGAATTACCCGATTTTGAAGTTATCCGACTCGTGTGTTGTATTTTTTTAAATTAAAATAAAAGGGTTCACTCAATCATATTACATAAATTTTGTTCCAGTGTTCGCCGAAGGAATGTAGCTCAAACGGCGCGGGCAGTTCTACACAAGAGAGCTCTCTCGAGCCGTGAGTAGGTTTCTTTCCAATCGATGTTGTGTTTATTATCACGTCAATGTATTCATTGCGCCTAGCAGCTACAACTAAACGATGCTCATTAGTCATTAGGAAAGAGATATTTTGTCATCTTAACCTCCTTTTTAAGGCTAAGAGAAGCAACAAATGTTGTGACATTAAGTCAAACGTTCATAACAATAACTTTTTTGTAGAAAATTCTACAATAAATAGCTTTTTGTTCAACCATCCATACTCATTACCCTTTTTAATTTTCCACGTTTTTTAGAAAATTTGGAAGGTATCTAGAATGCCTGCGAATCAGTATTTCTAAATTTAATTACTTATCAACAACAACGCGATCAAAAATTACTTTATTATTGAATAAGAAAGTGCTCTTTTTAAGAGTAAACTTATGCACAGAAAGTGATTTTTTTCCGCAAGTGTGCAGGAATGAATTTTCATAGTACTTTCCCGCTCGGCCTGGTTGGTACTTGGTACTGCCGAGATAGTCTGGTTTTCCTCGCATAATGCGTTGTAAAATGTTGTGTGATACACATGTGGAAATGTACGTTGTTGTTGTTGTTGTTTTCTGGCCATTTTTTTCCACAACTCGACATCAAACGCGCGTTTTGCGTGGTCCCAACGCTGGCCCAGTAATTGTTGGGGGGACTTCACATACACCCTTGAAAATGAATTTCTTTGCAGGTGTATGCAGGTTTCCTCACGATGTTTTCCTTCACCGTAAATCACTTGTGAATATCATGATATTTCGTACATAACCCGTGTCGTTTATAGTCACTGTCCTGAAAAATGCCTACTTTCCACACTTGCATCATAATGATCATAAATAACTATTTTAGTACAGATGGTGCCTTTTTAGGCTCTAGTGCGAGAAGTGGCTCATTGTACGTCAGGTCCAAAACTTCGATGGGCCATCTGTACTAAAAAACGTCGTACGAGACACGTGCAGAAAGGAAATTAGTGACTCGTGTCGATTTAAAACACTCCCTTTACTATTGAACCTTTATTATCAAACCGCGATTAGAATGGGATTTGAAAGTACTGTTGACACAACAGTGTATAAGTCAATCTAGGATATACTCATAGTTATATTCATATATTTATACTTTAAGTGCAAAAACTTACAGACAATAGATAAATTAATCACTCACTACATCTATAAACAACTCTTTTCTTGGTCAATGTTGTGTCATTTGTTGTGTCAACGGTACTCTCGAATCCCTTTCTGATTCCGGTTTGATAATACCTTTGGTTGTGTTTTAAAATAAATTTGTTTCGAATTTCATGTTTTTCGCACTCGTGTCGTAATATACTATTGTGTACTATTGTGTATTTATTGATCGATTATTTATTATCGGCAGCTTATGGTGGGTCGCAGAACTGGCGCTACAGAGTAGCAGACTGACGCTAGTGGCCTTCAGCAAGGGTTGCGTGGTGCTCAACCAGCTGGTCTACGAGTTCCACTACACGCAGCTCACACCAGCAGACTCTGTCACCGAGTTAGTACTATACTTGCCTTCAGCGAGCTGTGTGGTCAACAACCAGCCGGTCTACGAGTTCCACTACACGCAGCTCACACCAGCAGACTCTGTCACCGAGTTAGTACTATACTTGCCTTCAGCGAGCTGTGTGGTCAACAACCAGCCGGTCTACGAGTTCCACTACACGCAGCTCACACCAGCAGACTCTGTCACCGAGTTAGTACTATACTTGCCTTCAGCGAGCTGTGTGGTCAACAACCAGCCGGTCTACGAGTTCCACTACACGCAGCTCACACCAGCAGACTCTGTCACCGAGTTAGTACTATACTTGCCTTCAGCGAGCTGTGTGGTCAACAACCAGCCGGTCTACGAGTTCCACTACACGCAGCTCACACCAGCAGACTCTGTCACCGAGTTAGTACTATACTTGCCTTCAGCGAGCTGTGTGGTCAACAACCAGCCGGTCTACGAGTTCCACTACACGCAGCTCACACCAGCAGACTCTGTCACCGAGTTAGTACTATACTTGCCTTCAGCGAGCTGTGTGGTCAACAACCAGCCGGTCTACGAGTTCCACTACACGCAGCTCACACCAGCAGACTCTGTCACCGAGTTAGTACTATACTTGCCTTCAGCGAGCTGTGTGGTCAACAACCAGCCGGTCTACGAGTTCCACTACACGCAGCTCACACCAGCAGACTCTGTCACCGAGTTAGTACTATACTTGCCTTCAGCGAGCTGTGTGGTCAACAACCAGCCGGTCTACGAGTTCCACTACACGCAGCTCACACCAGCAGACTCTGTCACCGAGTTAGTACTATACTTGCCTTCAGCGAGCTGTGTGGTCAACAACCAGCCGGTCTACGAGTTCCACTACACGCAGCTCACACCAGCAGACTCTGTCACCGAGTTAGTACTATACTTGCCGATTTCTAAGAATTAACATTTGACAGTTTAGAAATGAGCCTTATATGTATGACGTTAAAACTATCGCAAAACTGGTGAGTTTTACGGTAAGACTCTTACCCTCATGTTAATAAGGATTTTAATTGTCAAAAGTTTCTTTCTTAGAAATCGGTAACTATACCAGCGAGGTTATGATGTATTTAAATATTTATCACACGGGTTACTCACGTAATTTTAGTCGATAATAGCTCGACGTGTTTCGATCCATTTAGAGGATCGTCATCATGGAGTACCCTTGACCTTGTCCCGACGTGTACTGCGGGGGGGGGGGGGCGGCGGAGGGGGAGAACTACCCTCATTGTCACTTTTGTCGAAGAGCGGGTTGCACACAACACTCACTACGTCACTATACTTCGTTTTTTTTAGCATTAGAAAGACCTTTGCAGAACAAGATATAAGGTTTTTTTACAGGCAAATTCTGCGGATCGAACAGTAAACACGAGTTATTAAATATCACGAATTTATTATCATGCTATATTAATACACATTACTCAGTGTTGTGAACAGATAAGAAACATAATGTTAGTTAATTTATATTCTAAGATGAAAAGATAATAATTTTAATAAATTGCGATTGCAATTTTTCATGGAAAGGTTGTACAGTCACCACACGGGATTGTTGAGCCACTTGCCACTGTTCGCAACTTGGTCGAATAATACAAATCGGGTTCCGAACTCTTATGAGGCTGGTATCACGACTTCGGCCGAACTCTGCTGACCAATGGGGCGGGCGTAACGGGCGTTGCTACGGTTAGCCAATGACCGCTCGCGTATTCTTCAGAAGGTGACATTACCCATGGTTACGTAATAACAAAAATGTTTAACCAATGATTGATAGCTATTATTCCGGAAGCTGACGTTACTATAGTTACGTTATAATTATAACATCCGCTTTAGTCCTGGAGACGTCAATCTAACTTCATAGCCCTTATGGTAATTTCGTTCACTTTCCTTTTAACGGCTGTCACTGACAGGTATTT
>JALPQI010029390.1:0-10092 GCA_025490895.1 Thaumatotibia leucotreta
TGGGTCTGATATTATAATCGCACATACGCATTGCGATTTCAGCGTTTTTTTTTTTATTACTAGCTACATGGGTCTAGTAAGAGATAAGATTCAGTTGGAAATAACCAAGAGATAGGTAACCAATCAAATTGATTTAATTTCTCCGATTGTACTTATTCACGTGTTTGGGTGTTTATCGATAAAGTTGCTGAACATTTTTTTTTTCACGACGTTGACGATTTGTTTCTTATCTCGTTAAGTTTTTGTCAATTGACCAACTATCAAACAAATTATTGTTTATTTAACAATAATTACGCATCAATGTCTCAGAAAAAGTTATAGGTACTGGAAATTGGGACACAAATTCCTGCTTATGTTCTCATTATGATGTGACGCATCGTGATCGGTAAAATCGAATGATAAATCATGTACTATATTGTACGTGCAGATTGTTAATTACGGGATTACTAAGATACTTCTCAAAACTGCTTGTTCAAGAAATGACTCACCAATCTCACCATTATTGCAATTCATAAGACTGCTTAGTCACAATTATATTCTACACCAGGCTCAAAGAGCCATGCAAAGCAGTTAAAATTATCACTTGTTTGCTGGTATTTGCGGAAGGTATTGTTGCCCGTAGCTGAAGTTCCATCTTCCTTTCGTTTCTTGTACCGCATAGGACAGGAAGTAGCGTCGTGGTTGATGTAGTTGCACACGTAGCAGGGAACAGTAGATTTAGGTTGGTTTGTTTTTGTTCAAACGGCCGTCATAATCTTCACCACGGTGACCAATTTCTTCGCATAATTTGCAATTTTCTCGAAACTACTGTATCGATGTACGTAGTTTTAATGATGAAACTCCTGGGATCACTCTCTTTATAGGTGGCTTCCACATTCCTTAGTTTAGGTGTGAAACTGCGGAGAAAATTCTCTTGATCGATTCTGGTACGTTCGGATCCGATGGAATCATCTTTGACAGAGAATGGGCGATAATACTACTCGTAGCTACAGCTTTCTACTGCGTCCAATCCAACCGAATAGGCCAACATTTAAGCGAATGTAGACTTGATTTGATGGCGAATTTGGGTTCGGCACTTCTGATATTGGCGTCTCCTCTGTTATTATAATAAGAGTAGGGTTTAGGGTCCAATGAATGAGACAATTACCAACTTCGTATTTGAGCACTGGTTTATTCTTCATCAATTTGCGATATTAAAACTTCGATATCAATCTTAAAATAACACAGCGTATAAGACTACATCTGCAACTGACCATTTCGATGACAAGAATGCCCCCACCGACCATCAGTCAGGTTACTTACAGGACTTAGAGGGTCCGGGCGGGTGCAGGTGGCGTGACGTCATAGTGGCGTGATCGCCTGATCGGTCAGGTCAGGTGCAGCTGTTGTTTTTGTACATTGATTACTATTGGATATTTTTCACATTTTAGATTCTACATGATGACGCCGCCGTCAAATATTTAGACAAAAATGAAGTACGTTACCTATGACAGTCAGGCATCTATTTATCCAGCCGTGTCTTCAAGTTTTGATGAATGTTTCCCATGTCCTCTGCCAAACTGTAGTAACACTAATTCGTATGTTACTATTGCAGCAGCCACCTTTAAACAACGTATTACATGTGATTGTGGAGTAAACAAATTATATCATTAATTATTTTCATTTGTGTAATTTCAAGAATAATTAATCTACTATGTATACAGGGTATAGCCAGTAATAAGAGCAATAAATGAAAACATGGACCATTTAACTAATAAGGAATTAACTCCAAATGGTATTAATTAATTAAAATCAAAAATAAATTTTCTATTGTTTTCTAACAAAGTCGAGCTAGCAATGCACTAAAAGCAATATTATATATAAGACATATTATATAGTCGGAGAATTGGATATTGACATTTAGGTACTATCGTTTTCGCGTATCTAATAAATGTGATAAACAGGTAAATCAATACTGATAATTAAACATATATGTATATCTTCTCGTTGATTAATTTCTCACTTATTCTTTTCTAACAAAGTCGAGCCTATAAGGTACTTCAGACATATTGTGTACAGACGGAGAATTTAAAATTAACATTTAGGTACTATCGTTTTCGCGTATTATCTAATAATAAATGTGATAAATAAATAAATACTGTAAATTAATCATACCTATCTTCTTGTTGGTTAATTTGTCAAATCTTTTAAAATTACGTACCCAACTGATTATAATCTCAATTATCAGGTGTGGCGAACTACGGTCAAATCGTACATAATTTTACCCTAAACTCGCAAATCAAGTAGTATCGCTGCATTTTTCCACTCCTTTTTGACTCCATAGGACAGTATAAAACCATATTTTGCAAGCAAAAAAAGTTGTGCTAGCTGGGTAGTACGTGAAAAACTGCGAAATTTACGGCCATTTTTTAGTTTCTGATTTTTATTTAAAAAACCTTACGTTTTTTGATATTATATGCTATTAAACGTTTAAAGACGAATAAATTTCCAACAAGTTGAGCTAACATGCAGTACCGTAGGTCTTATAGTTTCAGAGATTCGAGACTTTAAAAAGTACCCCTTTTTATAAACTAGATAAAATTTTGTGTTTTGCTAACGTTTTCGACTTAATATCGCCTCACCTAATTATGCTACGAAAAACATGCAATAGGTTGCCCTGAAAGTTTCGGGAATCGGAAAAAATACGCATTTTAATGAAATAAAAGTACTTTTATTGTTTTTCAAAGTATTCTCCTTTGTGTTTAATACACTTTTTCATTCTCTGAAACCAGTTTTTAAAACAGTTATTTAAGTCTGAAGTGGGGGTTGACAAAATGGCCATTTTATAAGCGTCGACTGCTTCTTCCGCGGTCTGAAAACGCTGACCACGCAACCGATTCTTTATTTTTGGGAAAGTAAAAAAATCGTTGGGACTTAGGTCGGGGCTGTACGGAGGATGGTCCAGTAATTCGACTTTTTCGCCCTTCAGATAGTCGTCTGTTTTCTGAGCGGTGTGAGGGCTGGCATTATCATGGTGTAGTATAATACGGCGGTTAGGGTTAGTTTTTCGCAGTTCAGCAAAAACAATCGGTAAACAAACGCCTATATACCAATCGGCATTGACAGTTCTTCGATCTTCAAGAGCGATAGTCGCCACGTGACCCGATTTGGAGACAAACGTGGCTACCATTTTTTTGATCGTGCTGCGAGAACGAACAACTTTTGTCGGCTTCGGTTCGTCTTCGTAAACCCAAACTCGAGATTGGTTTTTCGATTCAGGCTCATATGCGTAAATCCATGATTCGTCACCTGACACAATACTAAAAACGGCATTTGAGCTTCCTCCATTAAATCTTTTTAAAGTTTTGCGGCACCAATTGACACGTACCGTTTTCTGGTCGTCAGATAACAAGTGAGGAATCCACCGGGAAAATAACTTCCGCACGCCCAACTCTTGTTGTAAAATAACTTGTACCTGACTCATTCCAATGCCTAAAGTCTCCTGAATCTCCCGATATGTAACATGCCTATCTTCCTTTATCAGTTGGCGAACAACATCGATGTTTTGATCGGTAACGGCCGTTTTCGGTCGACCCTCACGTACGTCATCCGCAAGAGACACACGGCCACGGTGGAATTCCGAATACCACCTGTATATGGTCGTCTTTGAAGGTGCTTCGCTACTAAAAGCAATAGTTAATCGGTCTCCACATTGTTGTTGTGTTAATCCACTTTTAAAGTCATAATAAATCATTGCTCTAAAACTTTCGCGGGACAGCTCCATTTTCACCAGCGACTCAACGACTTTAAAAAACAATTGAAAATCGGATTTTTTTCTAAGTGGCCAGTGTTTTCGAATAATGAGACTATGCTTGTAAGAAAGAGGTATAACACATGTCAAATATACGTTCCTAAGTATTAAATTCCCGAAATTTTCAGGGCATCCTACGTATTCTTTAATTTAAGGGTAAAATTAGGTCAGTGAACTTTGTAGTTGAAAAATTTCGGGTTTATAACCCGAAATTCCAAAGGCAGGAGGCCCGCTATCTAAGTTTTTCATACAAATCGCAAGTCGAGTTGCAAAGCTGCAATTTTGGTATATTATAAAGGCCTTATAGATATATACGAAAATGCATATTAAAAGAAAAACAAAAAACTAATTTGGGCATAGGACTTAAAAAACGGAACAAAATTCGCACTTTTTTAGTTTTTGACGTTTAACTAAAAATCTATTATCTGTTTGATACTGATTGCTATAAAACTAAGAAAGAACATTTAATTTGAAAGGATTTGAGCTACGTTGCATCACCGTAAGTTATATATATTTTGAGATACGACATTTCATAAAGTGCCCTTTTATCAAAACATAAACAAATTTTAGGTTACGCTAAAGCCATTCACTAAATATTGGCAAAACGTTCGCGCTAAGAAAAAAAAGTAACTGTAGATAATAACTACATTAAATTTGGAACAAATTGAGCCGATATCAGTTACTGTAAGTCTTATAGTTGGGGGTATACAAGGCTTCAAAACATGCATTTATTTTCTTAACTTAATGAAGGGCACATTTTGAAATGTAGTATCTCTAAATCTATATAATTTAGGGTAATGCAAGGTAGCTCAAATCCTTTCAAATTTTATATTCTTTCATACATAACTAGGCTTGGGACTTTTGGATGCTCGCTATAGTTCTGGCATCCGTGGAGTCGCCATTATGTTAACATTTTTTTCGAAGTCAAAGTCAAAGTACACAATAATTTGTATGTAATTAATGTAATTATAATAAAACATTCTACCGCTAGTAAACAAAATAATGTAAAAACCTTTAAATAACAATTACAAAAATGTCTCTTCAATCTAATATTAGTCGATACTTAAAAATTGCCGATGAGGTACTGGCTTTAGTAATCAGTGCGTCATAACATAATCATCATTTATTACTATTTCGTATTCATCAAATTCAAATAGTTTATTGTATGAAAGTGAGTAGTAATAAACGGTGTACAGTAATTTTGTAGTTCTTCACAATCAGCCAGTATATGGCGCACAATAGATTTTCATTACATGTCATTGTATAAAATTTTAATGTCAATATATTAGAACTTAAAGAAGTCAATGTCATGCCATGAAAAGTGTTACGAGAACAGATGATCAATAAAATAATCAATGAATAATAAAATAATCATCATTAAAATAGTAGTAGGAATGGATATTTTTTTTTTATATTTTGCGGGGTTAAATGGGTTCTGGACTTATCAAATACTCATTTGTGAGTTGAAAAAGACCTCTCTACGTCTACTGATGTTAAAGTTGTATTTGTCTTCACTTATTGCTAGTTCATTGTAAGGCTCCATTGTAACAACAAGCTATATTCACCACAGTTATTTTTATGGAATACACTTTTAATATGATTAACTATAAACACTTTTATCACACACGCCGACTTTGAAATGAACATCACATAAAGAGCAAAATGTAAGTCGTGAAATTATCCATTTTAAAATTTTATTACAAACTGCGTAAACGATCTTTCATCTGAACTGACAACTTATTACTCAAGTGTTTATTTTTATTTGAAATAGATGTCAGTAGCCTGTCAAACAAAACACAAGTATCAAAGAGGATGCATAGTAAAGTAAATCGTAGGTACGTATATAGCTGTGAACTTTGACACGTGTGTGTAATAGATTTGTGATAATATTCATTGTATATGTATTATAATGTATTGTTGTAGGTATTAATACGTATAGATCATGACATCTAATATGATTTAAATCCGGGCTTTGACTTTGACTTCGAAGATTTATTTAAACATAATGGCGACTCCACGGATGCCAGAACCATAGCGAGCATCCAAAAGTCCCAAGCCTATACATAACATAACATAATCAGCCTATGGTAGTCCACTGCTGGACGTAGGCCTCTCCTATTAACTATGCGTATAGACGCATTAGGAGGTAAATGCCCATAATCGCCACGCTGGGCAAGCGGGTTGGCGATCGCAGTAATGTGTCCACTATGATGACGCTGCTGCCCATCATCAATATTTTGTCAAATAATGGTCAGTGACACTTCAATCCCTTAGTCGACTCATACGACACCCGAAAGAGGAGTTGGGGTGGTGACAAATGTATTCTTACTGCCGTCACCACACGGCCAATTCTTTCATAGTTTTATAGCAATTAGTATCAAAAAGTTATAGTTTTTTAGTTAAACGTCAAAAACTAAAAAAGTCCGTATTTTTCAGTTTTTTACGTCCTTTACCTAAATCCTTTTATTTTCTTGTAATGTGCATTTTCGTACATCCCTATAGAGCCTATATAATATACAAAAATTGCAGCTTTGCAACACGACATGCCATTTGTATGAAAAACTTAGATAGCGGACCTCTTGCTTTTTGAATTTCGCGTTTTTAGTTTCAATTACAAAGTTTACTGACCAGATTTTACCCTTAAATGAAAGAATATTAATTGCGCTATAAGATAATTATTACATGTTTTTCGTAGCATAATTAGGTAAGGCGATATTAAACCAAAAACGTTAGCAAAACTCAACATTTTATCTAGTTTAAGGGTACTATTTGAAGTCTCGAATCTCTGAAACTATAAGACCTACGGTAATGCATGTTATCTCATCTTGTTACAAATTCATTCATTATACTTAGTCATTTACTAGGACTGAAGAGCAAAAAATAAATTATTTTAAACAGTGTAAGTTTGGTTTTATGTCTACCATTGGTTATTTTTAAGCTTCTACAGTGCTGCCAGATGGCCGATTGGGGAATAAACATAATTCAAAAGAAAATTATTTATTTAAGAAATATTACCTACGTTGAAAATGTTCAGCTATTTTCAACAATGAAGACACTGCCGGTTTTACTACCATCAGGTCCAAAAATGTGGTGTTTTCCAAAATCGGATTGTTAGAATCGTAACGCATCTTTTTTTGCTTAGCGCCTTCAACATAGTCAATTTAAACATTTGCACACCCTAAGTGGATAACTGTTATTTAGATTAGTAGAAACTTTGACGACAAAGTAGACGTTGTCAATCTTTTCATAATTACGTGGGTTATCCACCTGCACGAGTTTCAGTGCCGTCCATGACAAATATGCAGAATCTATATAACAATCAAGTAAACATTCGAAATCATTCGATACTGTTTCGTGAATATTTTGGATTGTGTTTTTTTTGTTTACATGATTTTATTTAATTTTACAAAAAAGTCCAATGCATATTCCAGGAACTGTAGGTATAATTTGTTGTAAGGGTTCTTGAGCATCTGTAATATCATATATGTCGCGTTGAGTCGGTCACTGAATGCTGCCTCCGTGAAAAAACATGCATTTCATCGTATACAAGTGAGGTATGTCACTTTTAAGGCGGCTACACAATGATGGGGATCATGGCGTTTGCGCCGTCCGCGGCAAATCCAATTCCGTGTTCTAAAATTTATACGGGATGTCGTTTTCCTCAAATAATTGAGTAAGGTGTTGGTATAATTTTTTAGCCGTGGCATCCTGTAACGGCACTAACCCTACCTAAAAATACGTCATTTACCTGTTTCCTTAAAATATCTTACCACTAAACATAAATGCTTTTTCGAACTTCTGTCGGTGCTTTTGTCCACAAAATATAAAGTTTACCTATACTTTTCGAGTCTGAAATAACATTTTCTTTTTCTTTTGCACCAGTAACGGACTTTAGTATTGCCGTCGTTTTTGTTCGACCGCAGCTCCTTGGCGATAATCGGAGTCAGGACAAACACTTTTAATCAATTGTGGAAGATGTTCCATAACGTTCATCGCTAGGATATGTTCGGCTACAAACGCCGCCATAAGAATTTCGCCCTTTTTACTGCGTTGCTTAAATCAGATTTTTTTAAAAAATCAGTCACTTGTTTTTGTTTGTTGTGAGAAGTCGAGCCCGCCGGAATACTTAATAAATGTTTATTGTTTTCATGTGTCTCACTAAGTCATTTTTGCCTCCTGCTATAGCTAAATCACTTTAACACCATGTTTTAGCCAGTTTTTAAAATAACTTTCTTCCGCCTAACTTATTAGAAAGGTAACACTGAGATGGTCTGGGTTTTAGCCTACATTGTCTAATTACACTGGAAAAACTAATTTAATAAGTACCACAAAATATTATGTTTTGTTTACAAACAATCTAAGAAGTCTAAGAACCATGCCGACCTTGCCGTAGGTATATTAAATTTGTGCGCCTATGAACTTCTGCTGTCGAATGCCTCGATAATTCTGTTTTTTAACATTTCGACAGAATCGACTCCAGCGAAATTTCCACGATCTTTATCCGATTCCCACAAAAACAATTCGAGCCCAATCCATTGTACCTACGCCAAATATTTGCGATAGCCTGTCACGTACTGCGACAACGGAATGGGTAGGGGCTCCGTCCAGTTGAAACCATGTTTCATTTTGTATGTTATCGGGTAAATTATTGAAATATTTTACCACTGTGCCATTTATTAACCGCAGGAAACGTTCTGTGTTTAATGTGCCATCAATGAAGACCGGGCCTATTTATAACGTTCCCATAAATGCCCACATATTGACCGAAAATCGGTTCTGATGAGCATTTTGTCTCATCACACGTGGGTTATGGCTGCTCCAATAATGTGTGGTCATTTTGTTCCATAGCCAACTATTGGTGAATGTAGACTCATCTGTCTAAATAACATTTCGCTCAAAATTATTTTGTACACAGCACTGTTCAAAAAACTACTTACAATAAGCTAGTCTCACGGTATAATCTATTGGCAGCATGGCCATTTCAGGCCTGAAATTTCGAAAAATTGTAGAGATGTTTCTTCCGATTTTTTAGCACTTTATGTACAGTTTTATTATTTACTGCAAACACATGACCTGCATTTCGGGTACTTGTCATTGGACGTTTCCTAAAATGCCGTAGGATTCGCTGTTCCCGCGCCAAGCGAACGTTAACTGCAGCACCTGGATCGTGTGCAACCGGCTGCACCTGGCCGCCGGTCACAGGTTGCCGTCTCACGTTGCACTGCGTTCATATAACGCGACCATTTACTGGATGCCACTGGTTTGGATACCGATCTCTGTATAATTTAGCATTATAGAGGCCCCGTTTGCATTACCCCTGGCTTCTTCGTATACTAATATCATAACGCATAATACGTATTGGACCGGCGTACTGAATACTTGCCATTTTAAGGCAGTTTTATTTTTCAATGCACATAGTATTAAAATAAAATCTACTTTATAATCATACCCCGTAATCGAACCTGCAAATCTGTAGCAAACGTACGTCAGGGTTGTCACTACTACGAATAACACCGCGGCAACAGTGTTCAATGTTCTGTGGAACTTCAAAATATATATTTTTTGTTTTATTTGTTGCACTCTAATTGAGTCGCCTACTCGTGTACATTAATTTTAAACTCAAAAACATCTACCGCCGTCAATGGTAAAAAATTAAATATGTATAATTTTGTATATTATTTATTATTGTTTGTTGTTCACTCAGTTTCTTGTCCTTTGAAAAGATTGTTTAATCCGGATTGGTTTTTAAAACCGTCTTTAATTTGTGGTAGTTTTCCTGTTAAATGAAACCTAGATCTGGAAAGCTTTTATTCTGTGATATTTTCACTAACCGTACGTTTTGAATTTTGAAATTTATTGAATAATACTACTTATGTTAATATTAATCATACGTGCAGTTAAGTAAGTAAATTCTTCAACGTAATCGCCAACCCTGACATCAAACTGTCAATTGCTACGGTTTTGCTAAATCCGTAGCGAGGTAGGTATGTTTATAATCTATACTAAACTAAATACTTACCTAGTCAAAATGGATTTTACGACAAGGGGCTTAAGCAAATTTTAATTAATTGTTTCTTGTAAAATTGATATTTATAAATAAATACACAAACTCATAAAACTTACTTTGTGTTGTATTTTAAAATTACATGTCTTAAAATTTTTATTATTTCAAACAAAAATAGGACGCTGTATGGTGTGTATTTCAAATAAGTGTGACTGTGAAAATTATATTCGTACTTAAATAAGTAACATGACGTCATTGTAACGTTACGAATAAATATTTTATATCGATACGATATTCT
>JALPQI010029392.1:0-10730 GCA_025490895.1 Thaumatotibia leucotreta
TTGCCATGCTGACCAGACCGTTCCGTTGCGAAACTAAATTTATAACAACTTTTTCGTGCTTCGAACAAACCTACCTCAGAATATATATTTTAAGTTAGTCGAATGCATTAAATAAGTATTTTGAGTGTATTTTTCGTGCTAATCTCAAATTTACAAAATCATCTTTGAAGAAGAACGCACAGAATATACGCTTCGTTCCACGCACAGAAATTGAGAAGTCAAAAGTTCCACATAAGCGCTTGGTGGCTGACAACACCGCCAAGATACGTGGCCCGAGTATATTCCGCTGGCCGTGTTCTTGTTTATATTTTTTACTAGAAAATATCGTGAAAAAACAATCTATAAGCCGTAAGTATCAAAAAGGGGTCCATTACCTCCGTGTTGTGCAAATTTGAAGAGTGTATTTATCGTTTGTTAGTGTAAAAATAACTATTGAATATGAAACGGCAGCTGTCAGATTTCACTTACCAATATTTAGTGATATTTCAACAGATTTAAGTGATTTTCGTTATAATAACGAAGTTATTACGCAATGTGCAACTTAAGAGATAACACGAGATATTTTTTTATTTATAGATAAGTGATGTTTGTTAGTATTTTGATTGTGCCAAGTGATCTAACAGGTTCTGATTGAAACCTAATTAGACTGATTTTGCAACGATTACCGCGTTGTCATTTCTGATTTATCTTCGTTTGTATCATCCTTATGCTTCCCATCAACTCTAAACATTCAGGAACTTAATTGGTAAGAAGATACTAACCTAATAGAATCTTCACTTTGTCATAATTCTTATCATGACACATATTTCATATCACTATTATTGTGTAAAAAACATTTTTATCACATCCTCTATGATGCATTTTTTCTTAAGAGGGAACATTAGGAGAGATTTTTGATTTATTTACTTGCTATAAAATAAACAAGCTGAATTAAATATGACAAAAAATAAGGGACAAGATTGCTGGCTAAATCAATGAAAGACCAATTTTAGATGCAAATCATAATATCTGGAAGTAAAAAACCGGCCAAGTGCGAGTCGAACTCGCGCGCAAAGGGTTCCGTACCATTATCAATTTATTATTAAAAAAATACAGTTAAATCAACCTACTTCAAAAACTATAGGAGGTAATTTAATCAAACCAAAAATCGTTGATAGAGTTTATTAATGTGCATAACATATATTTTTTTTAGAATTTTATATCGCGTAGTTTAAAAAATAAAGGGGGGGGGACACATTTTTCATACTTTGAGAGCTGATATCTCGAAAATGATTTGCTTAAATAAAAATGAAATGTATAAACCTTTATATCATTTTCAAAGACCTTTCTGTTAATACCCCACACGCTTATATACAACTAAAAATTTTTTTTTATCCCCCAGTTACATGTATGGAGGGCCCCCACCCCAATGGTTTTTTTTACAATTTAGTATCATAATCCTGTAGCGGTTCATACAACACATACCCTTACCAAATTTCGTTACTGTAGCATTTATAGTTTCCGAGTAAATTGGCTGTGACAGATGGACAGACGGACAGACGGACATGACGAATCTATAAGGGTTCCGTTTTTGCCATTTTGGCTACGGAACCCTAAAAAGGAAAGCAATCATAGGACCTGAATTTACAATATTGTTACTGTTTTGTATTAATTACATTTAGATGAAACTTTTATATTTTATTTATTGTTTTTTATAATGCTATTTAATGCTGAGACATGCCCTTACATGATAATTTCATATTTTATAGATACCACCTTTTTCCATTAGCTGCTACCGGTTTCTCAAAAATATTTTTTTTACAGGTACTCGGCTTTGAACTGCACCATGAATCCACAATACCTGCCCCCAGGGCCCAATAATAATGCACCAAATAATCCCTTAGGCTCCGAATACAATGGAGTCCAGAACGCCAACATGTACAGCCAGAACGGGCCACACAAACCATTTGATCAGGGCGAGATGGCCCAAAAGATGCAGGGCATGAACTTAAACGGTCCGCAGGGCTTCCCACCATCCCAGCTACCGCCTGGCGTGTTTCCACCAACATCCAACTTCGGTGCCCAACCTGGTTTCCGACCACCAAGTGCTGGGCCACCCAGACCTATTCCCGGTCAGCCTCCACAAAGCCAAACTCCTAACTTGGAGAACAGGCCTTTCCCACAACCTATGCAAGCTAAGCCACCAAGCTCACAGCCTAGTATGCAGGGCCCACCAGGGCCTATGCCAACTCGTCAAGGCCCTATGGGACCAGGGCCGATAGGGCCAAGCCAATTACCTGGTCATCAGCCACCTAGTTCTCAACCTGGGCAAGGGCCTCCTGGGCAATTGCCTCCAAGTCAGTTTGGTCAGATGCCTGGCCCTCAAGGTCAACTACCTGGAGCACCCGGTCAATGGCCTCCTTCACAAGGACCTGGCCAAACGCCACAGGGTCCTAGTCATATGCCTCCTGGCCAAGGTCCTTCTGGTCCACCAAGCCAACCTCAAATGCCACCAGGGCCCCAAGGTCCACAGGGTCCTGGTCAAAGTCTTCATGGTCCTGGGCAAGTGCCACCCACCTCACAACCTCCACATAGTCAAGCGGGACACCCGCAAGGTCCCATGGTCTCTGGACCTAAACCTATGCAACCACAAATGCCTGGCCAACCTCCAAGCCAACCGATGCCTGGGCAACCTCCAATGCCTCAACCCCAAATGCCGGGTCAACCAATGCCTCAACAAAGGCAACCAATGCCGTTTGGAGCGCCGCAATTCCCACAAGGCGCACAACCAGGATTACCGCCACAACCCGGTCAACCACCAATGCCATCGCAAATGGCGGGACAACCAGGGCAAGCACCAAGCCAACCAATGCCTGGGCAACCTCCTATGCCAGGGCAACCTCCTATGCCCGGGCAACCTCAAATACCTGGACAACCTCCAATGCCCGTGCAACCTCCAATGCCTGGACAACCTCCAATGCCCGGGCAACCACCAATGCCCAGCCAACAAATGCGACAACCAGGACTGCCACCTCAACCCGGCATGCAGCAACCACCCACGTCTCAGTTTAACCAGTATTCACCCTCTTTACCTGGGATGCCGCACATGCCTCCACCATTGGCCCAACAGCAGCAACCTGGCTTCGCCAAGCCTCCTGGACCACAAATGGGCTCTTACGGTAAATTATACATTTTGTTTCACTATATTATGTTACGTAGTGAGTTACATGAAAGAGTGTATCAGGATGTTAAAATATTATCGAACCGGATTACTCACGTATTTAAGTCGATGATTGCTTGACATGTACGCGCACTCGACATGTACAGTACGCGTCGGGCTTTGGCCGAGGGTGCTCCGGACGAGGACCCTCTTAATGGGTCGAAACATGTTGAGCAATAATTTAAATACGTGAGTAACCCGGTTCGATAATATTTTAATATGTTTGAGTCTCACGTTAGTTATAATTCTAAAAGTGTATCAGGATGTTTGAGCCATTTCTTTCCAAATTGAATAACCACTCACTTGCTTCATGTAGCTTTTGTTACATGTCATCACTCTTATTCTACATAGACATAGAGTCTATCGCAAAAATCAAAGCATGTGAGTGGATAAATATGATTTCCACTCAGAATCGCGAGCGATTTCGATCCTGATAGGAGATTTTTTGTCACAAGGTTTTTTATCCCTTCCGTTACCATTTTTTCATAAATTTTGTATGGTGGTAACGGAATGGAAAGTTCGCAAAATGTATGTTCATTTTGGGACAAAAATGTTCTCCTATTAGTATGGAAAGAGCTCACGATTCTAAATAGAAATCATGTAAAAAATATTTATTTTACAAACAAAAATTAAAGGGACTTTGAAAAATGGCTCATTTATTATTTTGTCAAATTTGCAATGAAATGTTTAGATTACGTCAAATTGGGTCCGGAAGTACTATGTAGTTGGTTTGATGAATTTGATTTTGATTGACTGACTGACTGAATTTGATTTGTAACAGAATTTCATACTAATTCACAGTACAGTTAACCTAAACATATATTTCTATCAGAAATATCCATGCTATTTTCTAAATAATTCTAAACAATTTCAGGCCAACCTCCCATGCCGGGTCAACCACCAATGCCCGGTCAACCACCAATGCCCGGGCAACCACAAATGCCGGGTCAACCAATGATGGGGCAGATGCCAGGGCAACAGATGCCTGGTCAACCACCCATGCCGGGCCAACCACCTATGCCCGGGCAACCACCAATGCAGCAAGGATATCAGCAACCGGTATTTATTTTGTTATTATTACGTTTATTCCATTATTTTAATTATTATTTAATAAGCAGGCAGGCAGTTAAAAAACAGATATAGCCTGAATCCAGTAATGATTGTGTATCATAGTTGAGTTGTAAATGTGATGTACATACTTGTCTAGTCCAGTTTTATACTTATTCACATTATGTGCTGAGACCATGTCTTCTGGGAGTTTGTTCCAAGATTTCACTACTTGGTTGCTCAAAAAGTGTTTATAACGGTCATTTAGGTATAATGTTTTTGGGTCTCCATTTCCATTTCAACACAGTATAGAAAGTTTTCACATACTGAGTTTCATTGTTTTAGTTTTGGTTTATCATTGCCAATCCGACATCCTCTTTTTCCCTTGTCGAATGGAATATCACCTTTAATTTTGATTTCTAGTAGCTTAACGTTAGTCTCATTCTACTATGTTTTTACCAGATGTTGATACTTTTTGTCTTAATAGTAACCTGACTGTGTTACCCAATGTGATGTGTGCGGTCGGCTCTAGAAATATGTTAGGGTTTTTGTTCTAATGCCTTACACAGACGTTCTGAATTTGTACGAACACATATTGTTAGAGGTGACTGTACGCACATACCTACTATTATTAACCTTATGGAAATTAGTTATTTTTGCGCTTATTTGTAATTCATGTTGTGTACACTTACTTTGGATCTCGTGCTAGCATATGTGCCATTTGTGCCGTGTGGTGACGGCAGCAAGAATACATTTGTCACCACCCCAACTCCTCCTGCGGGTGTCGTAAGAGTCGACTAAGGGATTGAAGTGTCACTGACCATTTTTTTTTTATAACGATTGATGATGGGCAGCAGCGTCATCGTACTGGACACATTACTGCGATCGCCAATCCGCTTGCCCAGCGTGGCGATTATGGGCATTTACCTCCTAATGCGTCTATTCGCATAGTTAATAGGAGAGGCCTACGTCCAGCAGTGGACTATCATAGGCTGATGATGATGATGATGATACTTACTTTGGGTCTCGTGCTAGCATACATATGTGCCATTTGATGCCTACTTGTTAAATCCTTATTGTACGATGTCTGTTTGGTGTACCAAATAAATAAATAAAAAAAATAATAAAAAACATTTGTCCAGTCAAGGACAAAATAAGGATAATACACAATACACAAAAATGTTCAAAAATATGTCCCAGTGCACTCTAATTCTGTGTAATAAGAACGTCGTCACATATTTATGAGCCAATTCTTTCGATACTTATTTTTGCACTTGACTGTCCACAGCAGTCAGGCTACCCCCCGCAGTACCAGCCCCCCTTCCCGGCGCAACAACCCGGCTACCAGTACGGTCAGCAGCCGCAGAAGCGCCTCGACCCCGACCAGATGCCCAGTCCTGTGAGTATTGACATTGACATGTCCACAGCAGTCAGGCTACCCGCAGTACGGGCAGCAGCCGCAGAAGCGCCTCGACCCCGACCAGATGCCCAGTCCTGTGAGTATTGACATTGACATGTCCACAGCAGTCAGGCTACCCGCAGTACGGTCAGCAGCCGCAGAAGCGGCTCGACCCCGACCAGATGCCCAGTCCTGTGAGTATTGACATTGACATGTCCACAGCAGTCAGGCTACCCGCAGTACGGTCAGCAGCCGCAGAAGCGGCTCGACCCCGACCAGATGCCCAGTCCTGTGAGTATTGACATTGACATGTCCACAGCAGTCAGGCTACCCGCAGTACGGTCAGCAGCCGCAGAAGCGCCTCGACCCCGACCAGATGCCCAGTCCTGTGAGTATTGACATTGACATGTCCACAGCAGTCAGGCTACCCGCAGTACGGTCAGCAGCCGCAGAAGCGGCTCGACCCCGACCAGATGCCCAGTCCTGTGAGTATTGACATTGACATGTCCACAGCAGTCAGGCTACCCGCAGTACGGTCAGCAGCCGCAGAAGCGGCTCGACCCCGACCAGATGCCCAGTCCTGTGAGTATTGACATTGACATGTCCACAGCAGTCAGGCTACCCGCAGTACGGTCAGCAGCCGCAGAAGCGGCTCGACCCCGACCAGATGCCCAGTCCTGTGAGTATTGACATTGACATGTCCACAGCAGTCAGGCTACCCGCAGTACGGTCAGCAGCCGCAGAAGCGGCTCGACCCCGACCAGATGCCCAGTCCTGTGAGTATTGACATTGACATGTCCACAGCAGTCAGGCTACCCGCAGTACGGTCAGCAGCCGCAGAAGCGGCTCGACCCCGACCAGATGCCCAGTCCTGTGAGTATTGACATTGACATGTCCACAGCAGTCAGGCTACCCGCAGTACGGTCAGCAGCCGCAGAAGCGGCTCGACCCCGACCAGATGCCCAGTCCTGTGAGTATTGACATTGACATGTCCACAGCAGTCAGGCTACCCGCAGTACGGTCAGCAGCCGCAGAAGCGGCTCGACCCCGACCAGATGCCCAGTCCTGTGAGTATTTATTTATTTATTTAAACTTTATTGCACAAAAGTAAAACTTAAAGTACAACAGGCGGACTTAATGCCATGAGGCATTCTCTACCAGTCAACCTTGGGGCAAAGCAGAGAAAATTGTAGGCGGCGCAACTATATAAATATAAACCAAATCTGTGTATAATAAATTAATTAAAAAGCAATTACAAAATCGTACATATATATACATACAGCCGTTTTGTCAGCCTCTGTAGCCTAGTTGGTAGTGACCCTGCCTACGAAGCTGGAGGTTCCGGGTTCGAACCCCGGCGAGGGCATTCTTTGTGTATTTAATATCACAAATGTTTGTTCCTTGGTCGTGGCTGTGTATGTATCTAAGTATCTATATGTATATATCTATTATATATATCGTCGCCTGGTACCCACACCACAAGCCTTAATTGAGCTTACCGTGGGACTAGGTTGATTTGTGTAAGATGTCCCAAGATATTTATTTTATTTTATACATTATAACATACTCTAATATATTTATATAAATATCATACATATATACATATAATATAATAATATAACTTGCCCATGAAGGAGATACCAATTATCTAGTTATTCTTAGAGCAACCAGCAAAGAAATTACGTACGGACACGCGCCTCGACCCCGACCAGATGCCCAGTCCTGTGAGTATTGACATTGACATGTCCACAGCAGTCAGGCTACCCGCAGTACGGTCAGCAGCCGCAGAAGCGCCTCGACCCCGACCAGATGCCCAGTCCTGTGAGTATTGACATTGACATGTCCACAGCAGTCAGGCTACCCGCAGTACGGTCAGCAGCCACAGAAGCGCCTCGACCCCGACCAGATGCCCAGTCCTGTGAGTATTGACATTGACATTTGTCAAAAAAAAAAAAAAAAAAAAAAAAAAAAAAAAAAAAAAAAAAAAAAAAAAAAAAAAAAAATGGCGCGTGCATAACGCTGTTCGTATTTTACGCCCGCGAGAAAAAAGTACGAAAGGAAAAAACGGCGCGTAAATGTGTGATTTACAGACTATAAAGTGCTACGAACCTGTGCTATTGGTAACTTGTTGTTAAATCCCGTGTGTGAAGCAAAGTTGCAGTTTGTTGTTTGAGAACGTCATTGTCCATCACAGCTGTTTACATATCACTCTCACTACTCTCACTACTCAAACAAAAACTTTTTTTTTTGGAAGGAGTTGCATAAACAACGCGCGGAGTTCTGGCAATCGATGTGCTACGGCGGAGAAATCAACAGTTACTGAACGGTGTATTAAAGTGCAATTACGAACATTGGTTTTCTGTGCAACCTGGCGGGTGGTTTGGAACTTGTGCGCTCGACGTACCTACTTACCACATGCGTTTCTTGTTGCTGCTAACATCCCTATCTCGCCGTGCCGTACCTATATTGTCATATGACCCGTCATTCGAAAGTGGACCTAATTTCGAGCTGCGAAGGACTCACGCACGGGTGTTCCAGGATCAACTTCTCAAGATTAATTTTATTAGATTTTGTGTTTAAGGGGATTGTTTGTTTTTTTTTTAATCTTTGTTTACATTGATGTTCAAATTATTTTAACTTTATTTTAATCTATGTTATACACTTTTTTGTCCCGTTTCAATGTATGGTTTTATATTGTAGTTGACCAATTATAGCTTTGTTTTAGTTTTGTTTTTTTATGAATGTACCTGTTGTTTTTTTTTTTTTGGATTAATTATTTTTGAATATTAATTAATATTGAATAATTGACATTATTGAACTAAAACTGCTTTTTGGACTTAGCACGCAAAAAATTTTTTTTTTACGTAAGTTTTAGTATACACACATTTAGGTTTGATATTCTTAAGCGCTCTTTTTATTGTACCTATTTTAACTTCCATCTTGTATTGTACCTAGCTTATGACTAAATGTTTTTTATTATTATTATTTTTATTTGATGGTGTTGCATTTTTGTTTATTTAATGATTTGGATGACATGATTAATATGGTTTCATTTTATGATTAAGGTTGTATTTAATGTCGGGGGGAAATCCTGTCATTGTTGTCCCACCCCCACGCTCACCTCGTGAACGTTCACCGAACCCCGACCCTGTACCGTGCCCTTTTTGTTCTCCGGTCCGGTTTTTTAAGGGCCAAAAGGGACTTAATATTCATCTAAGCCGAATCCATGGTATCAATAATGTTTTGCGTGTCAATTCTAATCCGACCAGTGTCACTGACGAAGAGCCCCGGGTTGGGCCACAAACTGAAATTCAGCTTGGGGATTTATCAAGCTTGAAATCACAAATTCGGGTATTGAGACACATACCGAAAGGAGCAAGGTGCATGGCAGCTGGTAAGCTGTGTTCGGTCATAGAGGATTGTCTGCGCACTAATGGTGTCGAAGATTGGTGTCGTTTAATGTCCTTTTCTTACTCTGCTCTAAGGGTCCCCGACGCAACTGAACGCCAATCTTTGACAACTAAAGTCAAAAACAACATTAATGTTTCCAGAGTAGGCTTGCCGGATACTCAGTCTGGAGGTCGGCCGGCATCAGTTTACAGGGCCATTGAAACTAAGGTGTACGATGGGGATTTAAGGGGGGCTGTTCGTTTGCTTCTTTCCGATTCTGCGCTGGCTCCCTCAAATGAAAATACCCTTCACGCGTTGAAGGAGAAACACCCCCCACCATCGAGGTCAGTGACTTTGCCACCTGAGCCAAGTATAACAAGCCCTTTTTTGTCGGTAACGTCTTTGGAGGTGGCGGAGGCAATCGCTTCATTTTATAACGGTTCCGCCTCTGGCCTTGATGGTTTGAGGCCCCAACACCTCAAGGAAATGATCTCACCCTCTGCGGGGGATAACGGTCCCCGTTTGTTGAACTCCCTTGTAAAGCTCTGCAATTTTTTATTGAGAGGCATGCTCAACATTGAGGTGAGACCGTTTCTTTACGGTGCCTCGCTTTGTGCTTTGGAGAAGAAGGACGGAGGCATTAGACCAATTGCAGTAGGTAGTGTGTTCCGGCGGCTCACGGCTAAGCTGTGTTGCCGGGCAGTAAGGGAACAAATGTCTGGATATTTACTGCCGAAACAGGTGGGTTTCGGCACTAGGCTTGGCTGTGAGGCGGCGATTCATGCTACTCGTCATTTTGTTTTTGAGCGCCATGCGTCGGAGGATGTTATCGTCAAAATCGACATAAAGAATGCGTTCAACTCTGTGGAGCGAGATATTATTCTCAATGAGGTCCTTGAGCATACCCCAGCTTTGTTTCCCTTCGTCTACCAGTGCTATGCGTCACCGAGTAATCTTTTCTACGCGGGGAATATCATCCAGTCTCAGGTTGGTGCTCAGCAGGGAGACCCGCTAGGACCTCTTTTGTTCTGCTTAGCCATCCAAAAGGTTGTCTCGGCATTGAAAGCGCCTTTAAATCTATGGTATCTGGATGATGGGGTTATTGGAGGCAGCTCGGATGCGGTCATCGAGAGTTTGAAGGTTTTAATACCGGCTTTGAAGGGAATTGGCCTGGACATAAATGCAGCCAAATGCGAATGTTTTGCCTGTGGTGACGTTACTACGGAAGCTCTTTCAGATCTTGAAGCAGTTTTGCCCGGAATGAGGATGATTGATAGATCTTCTTTTAGCCTACTAGGTACTCCCATATTTTCCGAGGGTGTCAGCTCTATCCTGCAACTCAAAAGGCAGGCACTTTCAGAGGTAGGGGGAGCGGTTGGCTCATCTATCTGGGCACGTCTCCCTCATTCTGTTGCGAAACTGTTTCTCACTGCCTCGCATGGTTTAGTCGTTGCGGACGGCTCCAACTTGGCTTTTCGAAGAGGAGGTGCGTGCACTTGACGTCACACTGAAACTTGCATTGGAGTCATTGCTTAATGTCTGTCTAAGTGACAATCAGTGGGCTCCAGGCGTCCTTGCCTGTTCGGTATGGCGGTCTTGGGGTCCGTCGAGCTCAGGACATTGGGCTGGTGGCTTTTTTGGCTTCGGCACATGGCTCAGCAGATCTGGTGGCGCGTATCCTGTCGGTTGAGAATG
>JALPQI010029394.1:0-12314 GCA_025490895.1 Thaumatotibia leucotreta
GTCGCGGGATGGCCACATTTTTCATCATCGTCCAAGGAGAATATCCTGCGTTTAAATTGAGCAAACCATCTGAAAACTGTTGCACGCGATGGTGCATAGTCCCCAAACGCCGAAACTAATCGTTCTCTGCACTGACATTCATTCAACTCAAATTTGTAATCGTATAAAATCATGGCACGAAAATGCTTTCGCTTAAAATCCATCTTTGACGAAGAAAGCCCGCGGATTTGTGTGAAAAAACAACTGTCATTTTTTATTTTTAAATCTTTGGTCGATCTGTTTTCTTTTTTCGAATTATAAATATATTATGTTTAAAATATTGTAACAGTCAGGTGGGTTATTTTTAAAAATTTTGAATATCTCAAAACATTCCTAGTCGCCCACGTACTTTCTTAAATATTTTTTTAATTACATAAGCAAAATAGATACAATACATCAGATTTGATTTATGATTAGGTAAATACAAATGCAAATGATTGTCAGCAATGATTTGTCAGCCTCTGCAGCCTAGTTGGTAGTGACTCTGCATACGAAGCTGGAGGTAGCTAGAGGTCACCAACTTACGTAATATGTGTACCAAATTTCAGTTCAATCGGTCCAGTAGTTTCGTAGCAAATCCGCTGTAACAGACGGACAGGCCGACAGACAGACACGTGAGTTATCCTACAAGGGTCCCGTTTTTTCCTTTTGAGGTTCTGAAGCCTAAAAATAATAGCTCACCACATTATTACTCGATTGTACCCAACGATATACCAGATTAGGTACTATTTTTACGGTACATGGGTTTAGCCGTTTAATTATATTTGAAGGGTACAAGGAAAACATGTCCAGTACTTAAAAAAATCAGGGTAAATTCATACCTTATTCTGTTAAAAGTAAGGTGGTTTTTCCTTCTGTAATTTGAATTAACTAGACATTTTCTTTCCGTGGACCCTTCATTTATAGTTATAAATGTTATAATGTCTCACAAAAAATTTAATTAAACCATTTTTATCATTAAAAAACCAACTAAGAGTATATAGATAAATAGCGAATTTCATGACTGAAATAAAGGCGGGAGGGTCCCGGCTGCCCTCACGCACCGCCAGAGGGCGCGGTCCGCAGAGCACCAATACGTAATGTGATGGAGGAATAATTTCCTAAAATGCACTGGATTGAGATGGGACAGACCCTTGATTTATTTGAGTAGTTTCAGGGCGATGTCAATTTAGTTTATTACAGTAACTGGGTCGCTCGCATGCCGAATGGAATGTCGGGGAAAAGCTGGTACGTAGATGGTTTTCATAAGGAACACATATTTTAAGTTAGTATTATTATTTGTAGTTGTCTCTTAAGTCGATATTTTGCCTTCAGAATTACAATACATAATCTTTATTATTGGCCGATGTACATGGGATTTTTCTATAATACTATTAATATTATACTGTCTTTAGTGGTAGCACGTAAGCTGTAATGAGAATGAGACTAAGACGCGACTTCACCATACTTTCATTCGAAGAATAACGCTTACCTGCTTTTGGATAGTAATGTCTTAAGAATCTAAAATAATCTAAATACATAAGAGTATTTAATATGTCTTGACCCCATTTCGGAAGAAACGTCTAAATGAATGGTTTAGTCATCTTTACCACTGACTAAACTGAGTATACTGGCCCAGAAAATGTTTATTTTGGGGATTACCTTTATAGTTTCGAGTAATTACTAATCAAGGAATTACTCGAAATTGTTTCGTATTTTCATATTTACATTTTATTTTATCTTACGAAATAAAATGTATTAGGTACCTAAGTAAAAGAGAGGATACTATTCATAGGTAACATAGTGGTTAGTATCTCTTGCTCACCGCTTAATAACCACACTCGACACACATATAAACCAACCATAACTTCGAGCAAAATGCATAACATCTTGGAGTTCACTATTTTAATAACGGCCAGATCTGGATCCTCATTGTTCGCGTAAGTAGCCGGTCGGGCAATATCGCGGCACTCGAGCTCATCCCGATCGTCGGCAAAAACATCGCAAATAAGGACGCTTGTTAAAATATGGCTCGAGAACTATCAGGACTGGGTATAATGTCAAATCTAGATATGGGTTCGGAGTAGTGCTTCTACTGAATGTTTCAAGTACACCCTATTAAATTAGCCGGACGTAACTATACAATCGATCATTTTGGAAGTGGTTACTTTCTTAAATATGTGTTGTGTTTACTGTTTTTCGTGGACGCGTTAGCACGAGCTCGGAGCTTGAAAATAATGATAATGGTGACCTAGGCTCTCCGAAAAATGTCACGCGTAGTAACTAAATATAATTATAATACCTAGGTACTTATCTCACGATAGTTCAAATTCAAACATGTAATACTATCGCAGTTACGTTTACTTAAGGCGAGGTAAGCGTAGAATTCCTGTTTGTTTTTTTCAGTTTTCTCAATAATACTACTTCCTTATGAAGTAAAACTTATATATGTTACATTTGAGAACTTGATCTATCGCGCATTGATTAGTATTATGTATTTAAACAAACTTCGCCTATAAAAAACGATCCCAAACATAGGTCTAATCTCTGCATGAAAACTCATTTTGCTAAGAAACTACATAACTTTACCAAGAAAAAAATATATCAGAAGAAACGTCAAAGTCTGTGTCAACGATTAACAAGAAGAAATCATTAATATTGTAAGAATTATATTTCATCTTACAAAATATGTGAAATTATTCTCCCGGATCGCTCCTGCTGTCATCTTTCAGTCCCAATCGGGACCTGTTGGAGGGAGGACGTACGTCAATTTTGCGCACCGCTGTCGTCAACCAAACTATCTTTAAGATTGGTGTGATAACACATAAAAAAATGTTATCATCACTGGGGCTTCGGAGACTGAATAAACATAAGTGGTGAGTGACTAAATTAATAGAATTATGTTATTCAATATATTAAACCAAAACAATAACAAACATATTACACAGTATAGATAAAAACAGTAGGATGACTATTAGTGATAAGATCATGACATTCATGACACATTTTGACATGACGAAAATAGTGAAATAATTAAGAATGGTACCTACTCGTATCTATTAAAAATAGGATTTTAAATCCATAATAGTTCGTTATCATCCAATACAATTTTAAAAAACACAATTTATTTTGGAATTCGAATTATTTTATGAAATGTTTTGCAAGCAGTCGCACTATATTGATTTAAACTTTCACGACTATCACTCATATTTTAAATACAAACGGGTCCTAATCGCGTAAACTTACGTTTAATTATATCCTGACGTTACACCCGTACCCAACCACGTCTCGCACTAGCGCGTAAAAATGCGCAATCTGTACTGAGAAATAAGCTTTTCATAAAAAAAAATAATGGAAAAATATACGAATGACTAAAGTTGCTATAGGGAATGGCGCCCACTATGTTACATTTGCATGAAGGGTAAATTAATAAAAATTTAAAAAAATTTAAAAATTTTACTTGATAAATGTGATCTATTATCTATACCAATGATATGGTACATATTTATTGTAACGGTGAAAAAGTAACCCTGTATAATAACACAGATAAACTTGACCATGTACAGTGATCGTACTAATAATGTGGATGACATTAAATCACCTATAGAATGTTTTCAAAAAATATTTTTACTATTACTATTTTTACTAAAACGAAAGTGTCATTTGAATAAGTAAGTTGAGTACATAATGCCGTTCTTTTACTAATGTTTTAAAATACACAATTGAATGTCGAATTTACAAGAATATTGTTAGGTATAATTTACCCTTTTTGGAGATACGTGACAAAAACATGTACGTGCTGTGATCAAAACATACTAAACATAGAACCAACATTCAAATGCATTTTGGAGATAACACAATATATCAGAAATATAGAGCCAAAGAAAACGCAAATAGTATTAAAGACTGTATCGTTTATTATAAATACAAGTTTAACCTGGTCTAACTTTTGAAATATGTATTATTTTGCGTTTCTATGTTCTGAGTGTATGGTGTGTACGTAATGTATGGCTACTTTCCAAATTGTTTCTTTTAGGAGCTTTATCGTGCTTAAAATATTGCCTATCAAACGTATTTCGGACAAACCTATACAGCTGAATGTAAGACTATTTCAGCGACTCCATGGTACTATTTTAAGAAGCAATAGGTCAAGATGCTACCCGAGTATATTATCTAAACGGAGTCTTCATGATTCCCCAATCAGGCATACACAAATTAATAAAATGTGGTGGATTTTATGTTTTACATAAAATCGGATTTTTACACAACGTTTTAGATGCCCTTCACTCTCTTATGCGTGCGAGAACAGCGAAGCAGCTATAAGAATCAGCCATACATAAAATCCTTAATGAAACACCATGGGCTTGATCCATAGTTAGAACAGGTAGATATAAATGCTCCATGACAGTTATATTAGATGTCAATGTCAAAATACACGTAAGCTACATACCATATTCTCTTTAAAGTATCCTTTCACAAATTCAGGTCATTTTTTGGGCAATATAAGAGCTATGGCAATATCTAAATGTTTGACATTACGAAGCACATGAAAGCGTGTCTTTCAAAGTACGACGTTTTTGTGTGTGATGTCGTCTTTTTCGCAAAACGTAAATTTTTTTGTAATAAATACTTGTCCGAAATATTTTTTATTACTCAGGAGATCAGGATTTTGGATTGGGTTAGTTGTGTCTAATCCAGATGGTTTACGTCGAGTTTCTAGGATGAAATGTGTACCTTATTAAAGCAGTAATTAGACACAATGTATGTTTTTATATAAGCATGTAATATAAAAAATTATGGCCAAGTAAAGTCGTATTTATAATAAATGATACACCCTTTAATATAGGCCTCACAAATTTTATGATAGCAGCAAGTATACCCTGGGTGTAACTACAAAATACAATCAATACATCTTTCATCCTGTATAAATGTAATGGATTTACACGCGATTATTATATTACTTTGTGAAATATGCAGCACGGAAGCTTAAATAAAAGCATTATCCTATAATGCAAAATTGTGAGAGTCAGAATGGCGGGTGTACCTCTATAAATACAAAACTCGACTATACTAAAAAAATGTACTCAAAATGTACTATTTAGTACCTATTTTAAAAAAAATTGTACCCCTCCGTACAAAAAGTTATTACAATGTTCAGGTACAACCGCCGTTCTCACTGTCAAGACGGCGGGTGTATGCTGGTTTACCGGGAAGCTATTGATTATCGACAAATCCTATTGACTCAAAAAAATGTACTAAATTTGTACTTTCATATGCAGTTTAAATATTAGTAATATAATTTGTAATCGCGGAGTTATGCAAATTTACTTTTTTCGATTCTTCGTCTTCTTCCTAGCGTTTATTTTCGCATCCTGTACCTATGTTTTTTCCAAAATCTGTAAACGCCAATCTTTATTTGTGATTTTCTAAGACCAATTTTGCGTAGCAGCACGGGTTCTTATAGCTGCCCTCACTGACCCATTTGTATTTAACACCCTGTATGTGCTAATTCTTTGTAAAAGTTTAAGTTTTAGTTAATATGTGATTGCCAACCAAAATCTGATTGATAATAAAATGTGATAGATAACAAATATAAAATATAATGATAATAATGCAATGAGTCTTATTTATTTCATTACAAGCGTTTTTGGTGTAAAATATAAAAAGAAACCTTTAGTAAGTTTTATTTACAAGTGTAATACGTCGTCGTCGATTTACTAAAGCTGGCGCGGAATTTGTACTGAGTGACAGCTATTTTCATAGAAAATCTGTCAAATCTGCGCCAGCTTTAGTGAATTGACATTCGTTCTTCTCTAGAGTTAAAAAAATAAGTGAGTAGATACTTAGTTAGATATACTTACATATCTACTTAAATTCTTTTTTCCTTGAACCATAGAAAACCGGGAAATAAACGCTAGGAAGAAGACGAAGAATCGAAAAAAGTAAATTTGCATAACTCCGCGATTACTAATTATATTACTAAAATTTAAACTGCAAGTGAAAGTACAAATTTAGTACATTTTTTTGAGTCAATAGGATTTGTCGATAATCAATAGCTTCCCGGTAAACCAGCATACACCCGCCGTCTTTACAGTCAGAACGGCGGTTGTACATGAACATTGTAATAACTTTTTGTAGGAAGGGGTACAATTTTTTTTTAAATAGGTACTAAATAGTACATTTTGAGTACATTTTTTTAGTATAGTCGAATTTTGTATTTGTAGAGGTACACCCGCCATTCTGACTCTCACTGTAAAATTAGGTACGTTATTTTTGCGTCATAGTCATCTGCATGATTAGTTCGACCCCTGATCATCATGTATAATTATATACTTTTTTCATGGACAGTCCATCAAAAATTTTGAAAATCAGCATGTTTGCATCATTTTTTATGAAATTGTACGCCTGATACGCATTATAGGACCGCGGATCTATAACGAGTTTCGTATTAAATATTAATGGGATAGTCTCGCATCCGTGTATTTTCTAAATTTACCGCCTACTTTACACATGGCTTGCTAGAGCTTGCCAGATTATAAATTAATCACTTATATTATTATGTTACACTATGTCGTTTCGATTCATACTAGTCACATAGTTGTAGTACTGTAAATATTTTCACTATGAGTATTACAGTATCACGTCATCTTTGACGGCGACTGTCACGGGTATTAGCGGAGGCTGGATGACTCTTAAAACTAGCGTTGAGAGGTCAAAGAATATGGCCTTAATGTAACGGTGACGACGGTAGAAGACACAAATGGGATCACTTTTTTTTACAGTAGAATTTAGTTTTTTTTAATATTATTACTAAGGGTCTGTTTTGCCATCCCCGGATAAAATATATCTGTCAAATAAATATAACATACATAAATCAGCAATCTTTATCAGTTCACTGCTGGGTAAAGCCTCTCCTATTATTTATGCATTAGGAGGTAAATGCCCAAAATAAAATGTTAGTTTTTATATGTCTGGGGCAAAAGATAGTGTTAATTATAAAATATATATATCCTGGGATTATGAAACAGGCTGAGAAAATATGAAAATGTTTGTAACCTCTACGGGCTACGGCGTAGCAGTGACGTAAATTCCACTAAACTAATAAACAATTGGAGAATACCTTAATGACTCGAAAACAAGGCACCGAACGAAGCCCTAGCGGTACCCCGAAACGGGATCAATACACTTATATACATACAGAGAAACTACGTCTTCCATTGATTACGCCCTCGTGGCACCCTCTGAAAGGGTTCGCATAGATTATCAAACAGAAGCCACTTGAAAACTGCAATGACACATGTTAACATTTTAGCTTTCATTTGCGTCAATGCGGGCATTTACAACGTATAGCTCGTATAGTTTCATGTTTCGGTATCAATCTCAATTACTAATAGAGAGGAGAGCTTATAACTTTATACCACGCATGTGGAGCTTTAATTGGTATTTGTATCAAGTGCACATTCGCCTCGTTTTCATAAAGCATTGTAATTGAAATACAAAACCCACTCAAACTGAAATGCGCATGAGAAAACTGAAATAAATTCCATAACTCATTTTCAATTGGCGGCGTCGACATCACTCGACACGCAAACTCTCCAGGACGCACGCAAAACGAACATTTTTCCGAACCGAACGCCTCCCGACGCAAAACTCTATAAAAACGTCGAAAAAAAACAGTAACATGGCGTATAATGACAGCTGGTCCACTTGAGAACAAAAGGGGAGAGCCGAGGCTCGTTGAGAAAAAAATACACGGCGAGTAAAAACAACTGCGCGTACGTTCGCCCGCGGACCGTCGACGTCCGCCTGCTAATAAATTTGCAATCGCGTTCGATTCGAACAGTCCACAATCGCGACGCTTACCCCGCTCCCGGCGACAAGTGGACTCATACACTACCTCAGGCGAACAGTAGCTACTCTAAACCGCCGACCGACGTAAAAATTAGGTAGCATCGTTGAGAAAACTCGTTACGAATATTGCTATACGTCTCGCGGAGAATAGCTCCGCATTCGAGTTTAAAATGCGAATAATAATTGCGCCATTCATAAAAATCCCGTGCGCGGAATGCAAGGAGCGACCGTGTTTTACACGTTATAATTTAGTGCCGAAAGCAGGCTCGCGACTAGGCAGGCGGTTGTTTTGTGCCGAGTGTAGGCTCAGTTCAAATGCCGCGCACGGACCATTAGTTGATGAGCGCACGTGCACACCCGGCCGCGCCGCTCCGAGCCGCCCGATCCCGGGAAAAAACGTAACAATTTTCAGGTAGAATATGAAAATGTTTTGTAACTCGCCGCTGAAAACATGTTTTGCTAAAAACTAACGTTTTCACGCACGATGACTTTTCAAGTATAGTTTGAGTTGTTATTTCAGCTTTTAGTTGTTGTTGAAACAGATACGACGAAAGTTATATTATAACTAGTGTGGCGGCCTACCTAATGCGGTGTTATATACAATGTAGCCTTAAAACAACGTCATTAAGCCTGGCATGCGCGCGTTAATTTGTGGTATTTTCCATTGCATTATATGTTCTATTCCAGTGATCTTTAACACTTTCTCTGTCCAGTTCATTGTCCTCTGTACAGGTCGGATACAATGGATAGGTCTGGTTCCAAAGTAACCCACTCTGATCAATGTAAGATCTATAAGGGAAACTAGAACAAAAATAAATGCTAACATATTACCTATAAATGTTTATATTTCCGGTACTATTACAAGATAAAATTATCACGTTTCGTAGTTATTACCATAAATCGAACTATTGTTATGCTTCGCCTGAAACACCGAGTAGCTTGCTACCTCTAATTGCTCGCAAAATATGTAGGTGCAATTCCAAATTCCATCAGACATACACAGTGGAGATATTTTAATACTGCTAATAGGCTATATCTCGTCCCCTGTAGTATGTTTTATATGAATTAATTCCTCGGCTGATGGATCCGAAAGCGTTTTAGTTACGGGCCAGATGGCGCGCGGACAGATCAATTTGATGATTGCTAAAAAACCCGGCGGACTTTTTGATGTCGCTCGCTGCCCGACCCGTGAATAAACCGAGTTTCGAAGGGACATTTTGATAAACTTTTGAAGACGGATGGAGTAAGTAGAGGTTTTAGGGAATTAAGTGTGAATTTGAAGGAAAATATAGAAAGTGCTCGGCAAAATTAAAGTGTTTTTTTTTGCATGGTCCAACCCAAAAAGTGGTGATCCGTTTCAGGACAAACTCGGAATCCTGAACAAAAAAAGTGCGTCCCTTACTCTTAAATATCTATAGAACTAGTATTCATCTCTATTAACACTAGTTTTTGATATATTTTCCACATTATTTAGCACATTGTATTAAACACGTTAGGTACCTACGTGTTTAATACAATGTGCTTTCTTAGGTTTTTGCAAGTACTAAGTACATAATTATTTATTTATCGTATTTTACTTCGTGTTATTATCCAAGTGATGAAGTGGAAGGAGACTTTTTTTTTATGTATGTGACGGGGAAATTAGGCTTGGGTTCCGGTTTGTGTTGACACTGGTGGCCTGCTAGGTGACAATGATAGATAAAGGGATACTTAAATACCCTTCCTGCAAATCTGGAGGTTTTGGGTTTAAATACTCATTTGTGCTTCTCACAAAGCCTTGTTCATCAGTTAATGTTGATTTCTGTGTTACTTCGGAAATATGTACATATATTATATGTATTGGGTACCTAATAGAATTACCCTCATCAGCCAATTAGGAAATCTTACAAATATGAAATAATACTTAAAGCAAAGTGTTAAAAACAGCACATTATTATCATGTAAGGTGATATACTCGTCTCTTAAATGACCAAAAAGGTCCATCCAAAAATGCCGCTTATATCTAGTGACTGAAAATAGGCGACGTTCACCTTTTATTGTACAATAAACTCTCTAGCCTAAATGTTGCGACAGTTAGTGCCCGAACTAAATAAACTATGTACACGTATGATGATATTATAGCAGTGTTCCAGTCACCCCTTACAATCAAATCAATATGACACATCTTCCCCAACCTTTCACTCTATCGCGACATCATTCGGTAATGATAAGGACAAGTGTGCATTGAACATTTTTCTACTAGCCCGCCGCGATCGGGGGTAGATACTGTCAGCAGCGACGTGTTTTAATAAGCGTTATCTTGCTGTCCCTACCGCAACGTACACAATTCATACATATAAGTTTGTTTGAGTAATTATTGGTTACACAATCGGACTTATGTTCTGTGATGGGAAGAGATGAAAAACATTTCCAGTTAACGGTTTGTGTTTGTAGTTATTGTTGAACAAATACCAGTTTACCATTCAAAACACCCCCAGGATTCAATGTACATTTAATACTTATATTTCCAAATATTTTGTTTGTAAGTGATACCCAGAATTTTAACCCTATTTTAGTACCTACCTACAACACATTTCGAAATCATAATAGTCAATTAAATTTACTTTGAAAAATCTATCAATCACATGAATCACATTGTTACGTGGCTGTCTTCTATTCCAATAAAACCTACTATTAAGTAAGGGGGGCACGATTAGGGACGTATTTCTCGAAAGCTTGTAACTTGTGATACAAGCGGAAGTCCTTATCTAATTAATAGTGTCAAAAAGAGACTCCCACTTGTATTACAAGTTACAAGCTGTCGAGAAACGGGCCCCAGTTATCGAGCTACGTGCCAGAAATTAATCCATATATGACCCGTGTCTAATATTTAGGTATGTGCGACACCCCTCTTATGTACTACAAAGGATTACCTTTCGACAATATTGATGTCTGTATTATTTACACTCCGTTCTGAAGGCTTTTATTAGTTTTGAAAACTTACTGCTACAGCGATTTCATCGTTTTGTCTTTGGTGACTATAATAATATTATAATATTAATAATTATTCATGAGCATGTTCCGATTTTGTTTGGGTTTCGTGGCCAAAATGGCAGAAACGTACCTAACCCCTTATGGATTCGTCATGTCCGTCTGTCTGTCTATCGTAGCCGATTTACTCGAAAACCTAATTAAGAAGTTTGATAAGAATATGTGTTGTATGAACCTCTACAAAATTATGATAGTAAATAGTACTCGTAAATAGTGCGTCCTGTCAACTTACGAGAATTACAGTTGGCTGTACACCTTATGTTTAATTGTAATAGTCAAACCGAAAAACAATTCTAAGTAGGTATGTTTACCTACACTTTTCTTTTCTCAAATGTTGAATGTCCAAATTGGAGATTGAGTAAATATAACTTATTACAAAACTCCATGAAATGGCTACGCTACTAGTGCTACGCCGTAGCAGGTAATTCGTATGTAGCAAAAAATTGTGCGTAATTTTGATGAAAACCATTACAAAAATGACTGTAGCATGTTTCTTTACCTACTACAGTCCATATTATGCATAAAATAAGCAGTAGAAGAAGTAATAAGTACAACTAAGTAGATACTATGTATTACATACTTACCTTATTGTTGTTATATTGTTCTCATTCTCAGCTTCATACATTTTTAGGTAACGTTCAACTAAGTAGTATATAATACGCTGCGTAAAGTTAGGTAAATCGCTATGACGTCAAATGAAACCTAGCAATTTGTCCATAACCTACCAGAACAACTTGTTGTACAACTATAGTTAAGTTCAAGTACTAACCAATAGTGGCGACTAACTTTGTACGTCTGAATGCAATCGATTTCCAGAAATTGTTTTAAGTATAAAGTTGAAGTTTATAGTCACCACTTCACAACTATAGGTAGTTTATTAATACACTAATAATGAATAGTAAAGTATGTAATTCTGATTTCACTTTCACCCACAAGAACAATTCATCACTGCTCTGCGAGTCACGATTTGTCTTACAAATAGCTCGACAAATGCTTGTTACTTACGTAATAAATTTCCCCGAAAATAAATCATAACGGCGGCTAGCGTCATTGAAATCATGCTCCCACAAGTGCTTGCCAGGGGGCGAAGAGAGCTGAGTACTGGGCTTGTTATTGTGATCGCTGCAACCATTTACCTCACAGGAACCAGTGTATGTCATCCCGTGATGAGTAAGAATTATACGCAATCACGTCCTACTAATATTGGTTTGGTTAGGGATAATTTCGGTAAGCCGCAGGAATGAGCTTCGATAGCATCACCGACCGTGCGACCGCCTCTGTGCGCACTGCCCCCTATCGCCCCCATCAATAATGAGCCTACAAATCCAAACGGAAATTGAAAGAAAAAACTTCCCAATCGCAGATCTTATCGTCCATCCTAAACGCTCTCGTAAAAATATTAATATAACATAACT
>JALPQI010029395.1:0-15422 GCA_025490895.1 Thaumatotibia leucotreta
TTCAAGCTTATTTTGAACAGAAGTGTGAAGAGCATGAGTTAATATGAATTATATGATACGATCCTATATACCGTCACCATTTTTAACCACTTGTGTGGAGGGCTTGTTTAAAAAGTGGAATCCATGCTACGAAACGTCGTTGACATTCCGTTTCGTTGCCGATAGTCAAACATTGAAACGCAGTGGCAGCAATTGAGCCCAAAACTTCAATGCCATAAAGCCTCTAGAACCTTATTGGAGAATTTCCGGTTTCGGTGATTTGACTTTCAAATCACTCGCGGCGAAAATTGAATCGGAATGGAACGCGTGCGCTTGGTTTAACTTATCTGCTATTCGGGTAGTTAACTGTTTATTGATTTATTGGGTACATTGGAGGGTCGGGAAGGCATATTATATGTATATCAATAGTAGATGGGACAGTAATGTTATTAAAGTAAAAAAAACCCGGAAGCGTGTACCTGTACAGACCTCGGCTGAGGCAGTGTTGACATTTATCAATACACTATCTGTCTGTCAATGACTCTATTTGAATAATCTGATAATGTATTGGGTTGGCCGTGTGGTGACGGCAGTAAGAATACATTTGTCTCCTCCTGCGGGTGTCGTAAGAGTCGACTAAGGGATTGAAGTGTCACTGACAATTATTTGACAAAAGATGATGGGCAGCAGCGTCCTCATAGTGGACACATTACTGCGATCGCCAATCCGCTTGCCCAGCGTGGCGATTATAGGCATTTACCTCCTAATGCGTCTATACGCATAGTTAATGGGAGAGGCCTACGTCCAGCAGTGGACTATCATAGGCTGATGATGATGATAATGTATATGACTGACAGGCAACAAGGTTGCCTTGGTTCTTATCTACCAAAGCCTGTAGGTGCCAACCAAAATTAAATTGAGATATTACCTGCCGTCCGACGAAGTATTCAATTATCCACAAATAACCTTTTAAATTTTTAAGCACCTTAATGAAGTTACTTCTTTCAATGCGATAAAAAAGAGTAAAAGGTAGTAAAAAGAGGCACTCAGTACCTCCATCGTCCCAGACGGCAGTAATTCCACGCTGTCGTGAGATAAAAGAAGCTATTTTTAGATAACACCTCTGGAATCTAATAAATTTGCTACTATGCCTACTAGTCGCGGGTATTGACATGTAATAAATTACATTGTAATTTTATGAAACAGATGCTATTGCAACAAAAATTATAGGACTTAGCGAAGGTACACATAGGTAATCTAGGTACTTGTTTATTAATTAATAGACCTCTGGTTTTATCAATATCGATATGAAACAAATTCTAATATAATAAGAGACAGTCGTGTTATTATTGTTTTCTTTTTGCGTTATTTTTTCCGTAAAAGTTATAATCACCATTAGGACACGAAAGCGGTCGGAAAAATTATTTCTAAGGACGGTAAATCAGTGTACCTTCAGCTTTAACATCTTTATCTCAAAGTAGTATTGACACAATAAGATTTTCTCGGTGAAATATGGGTAGGTTATCGCATAAGACTTCTATTTTTCATGGTATTGATACGACACGATGAAAAACCAATCGACTGTTCAGTAAAGGGCAAAAATTTATGTATGTTATCATTATCTACCTTTTCATGATAAAAATAACATAAAATCCCTAGCAAATTCATATCGATCGTTACTGTGACAGAGTACGAAATGACACATAAATTCATTCCTTGAGGAACTACGTAGCTGTTTATTTTCAAACCAAACTCAGACGATAAGTGCGCGAATATAGGCCACGAAAAATCGAATTTATGGGCAAAAACATGTATTACTTTGTCATTTTAAACAATGACATTAACTCGCTCTGACTACGCCTGAAAGCAAAACCGCTACGTTCCATCAAGATAATGTAAAATAAAATAGCATTTGCCTTCATATTAAATTTTAGACATAGGCGTTCAGGTGGGAGGAAATTGAAAACGAAATTTTTGCTTAGCCATATATTTAGAAGCTTTCAGAACTCCTTAAAAAGGAATTTCCTTTGGAAATTCCGGCTAAGTCGGTAATATTGCGCTGCATTTATTCTTTGCTCTACAGTATGTATGTAATATAGTGGTATGTAATAAATAATAGTGATATGTAACACAATATTATTTTTCCTAACTAGTGCGGAAAAGTAAACTTTGCGGACGCTTCGCGTGCGTTAATTTCTCTTTTTAAGGTACTTGTTATGAAAAAAGTCGTTCGATACACGTGTAAATACTTCTTTTTAACTCGGGTGATTGTCGGCTCCAACTTTCACCGTAGTCGAAAAATTTTTTTTTGGACTTACACCGAAATGTACTATACTTTACCAATATTATATTAAAGCCCACGACGAAGAGCATGTCCGGCCATGCGCTCAATGTGTAGGGTTCCGTAGTTGGTGAAAACAGCTTTGCCGATTAAGTTCCAATTAGTAATCATTGAATATATGTATTCTACAAGCCTTCATTATGATGTCTGACGTCTACGTGTAACAAAAAAATTTTTTTTTATATATTTTATTCTACCATTTTGTCGGCGTGACTCTTACGAGTATACCTAAATCAATTTTAAATGTTCTAGTACTAACGATCACGGAGCAAAGCTGCGAACAGACATATAGACGAATATTCGGTACCCTAGAAAAGGAGTTAAAGAATAAATAACTTTTTATAGGTATCTTTTTTATTTTATTTCGGTTCTGTTAGTTTAAATTTCGATTCTTTCATAACAATAATATTAAATCGACTTCAAAGAAATTGAATCTACCAAGTCCGTAATATTTTAGCAGTAAAAGCAAAGGAGTATAAATATTAGATTTACAAAAGTTCCTTCAATGACAACTTGGGTTTTGCATAGTTTTTAACTTATCCAATGGATTTTCTCTAAAAAGAGCAAAGGGGTATGTTGGTCAAAAGACAAAAACGTCTTTCCCAGGTGAATAGTGTGTTATATTGGCAGCTCGTTTGCGTGTATATTTTAGTTTAATCATACGGAATTATCAAAAACTGGCCAAGAGCATAAAATTTTCGAGCCATGCTCAGGATAATTCTCGGTAGAGAACACAACGGGTTATTCCCACTAACTTGACACCAGTGGTAACAACTGGGATTTTTTTTCCCACCTGTTACCACTGGGATTTTTTTTCCTACCAGGCGATAGTAGGTAAAATAATCCTTATATTTTACTTTTAATCACGAAAACAAAGATTAAGACAGTTTGCCAAAGTTGACATTATACTAGCCAAGTTTGAGTAAAACCCTTCTAAACCAAGAACTCAAAATGTTTATCTAATCTACCTAACTGTTGTGTACTTGTCCAAACTTACCAAGAAGTTTGCCGGTTGTCTGGTACCTAGGTTGTAGGTACTATATACTGGGTTATAGGTACAACAGTACATGTAATAGGTACATATAACTAATAAAATGATTTTCTAAAATTGGTTTAAATTTGAATAGTCACCAACTCATAAAGGTTAATGCACTGATGAAGGCCACTTAAGTTCATCTCAGCCTTAAGTCAATCAGTAGCCATACCATGACTTGGAATGTAAAGGATACGTTAAGTTTTACTCGATACGTAAAGCATTCTATCTCAGTCGCACTGACATATTGGAGCGAGAGCGATGGCCTGCTTTACGTATCGAGAAAAACCTAACGTTACCGATACTTGCAAAGGTCGGTAGTTTATGAAACCGTGACATAATAAGGGATATATACAGTTGATATGAGAACCTCCTTCTTTTTTAAAAGTCCTAAAAACATCGAAAAGCCACAAGTGAACGTTTTCAAATAAAAAATTGTAATGGTGTATCAAAAACGCTAAATCATTTCCAGTATCCTCGAGACTACAAAAGAAACCTGTTATACTTAAGAACAATCCATTAACATGTTTATTTGAGAATTTTCAATGTTTTGTTACCAAAATTGTATTCAAATAGCATGAAATAAATAACTAATCTATTTATTTATTTTTAAAGTTTACAATCAACACTTATAGCATGCTGATCAACTTAGTTGGGCTTGTCCATTAATCACGTCATACGATTTTGGTAAGTTTTAAACCCCCCCAGCCCCCATGGTGATATTTGGTGATATTTTCAGGACCCCCCCCCCCCCCTAGCCAATATCACGTGTATTTTTTTGCCAACTGAAGTAGTCCTTTTAATAACACTTGAATTTACGTACTTGTTTGCCAACTACGAGCTAAATGATCGCGAAGTTTTAAAACTTAGTATTTAAAAAGTATTTTATAAAAAAGTAAAGATTTTTTTACTGGCTATAATGCTGTTCAGCAGATTCGAGAGTAACAAAAAATTACACGTGATTTGTCTGATGACCCCCCCTCCCCTATGGTGATAATTGGTGATTTTTTCTTGACCCCCCCCCATCCCCCTATACAGTATGACGTGATTAATGGACAAGCCCTGTACAGTACACGATAAAAAAGAATTACAATAGATATAAAAAAATCTTAAACTAAAAATTTTCATCTACTGGATGCGAACCTCAAAGCAAGAAAAACAAATGCTGTCGCCGACGGCCTCCCTACTTGGGAATAGCGGCCCGTATCATGGGTTTATTTCCTGGTTCACGTATTGAATCGTTTTCTCTGTATTTAATTCCTATCTATTTACTATACATAATTCTGTCATCGCAAAGCCTACCTATGTATACGTAGCTTTACTGCTCTTACTTTGAAATCTTAATTTGATACGTAGGTAACAATTCTAAGCACTCGAAGACAACCTCAATAGACTAGAACAGTCGTTTCTAGTTCAATGCGAAATAGACATAAAAATCTTTTAATTGACAAAACAATTATTTTTTGTTGATTTTGATTATGAGAGGTTGTATTTGTTCAAACAGTATTTCAATTAGGTGCCAATTGCAAATTATATAACTTGCATACGTACTTACTTTAACAATAGCGTAGCAGCTACGAGTATTATCTTCTGCAATTTATGCTACGCCGTAGCAATCGGAGACGCGTAGACCGCTACGCTTTCAATGTAAAATAGAGTTTTGACGAAAAGTAGTACTGAATGATAAAATTAATATTTCTGCTATTCGTGAGAGTGAAATGTGCAGAAAAAATATTATTTTCAGTTTAATTGAAGTACACTCGCGGTTAATCAATACGTGTCAGCTAATTTGTTCATATAAATACTTAGTACCAACAAATAAAAACTACCTGGGATGAATTCATTCTAACATCAAATTATAATATTATTTCAGAATTGATCATCCATTAAAATATAGAAAATTATCGACAGATTGCTTTGCAGAGAAAAAATATAAGCATTTTTTTAAACCTGTAAAAACGTATTAAAAAACAAAAAAAAATCTAAGAAAAGTTACACGACTCGTATTATTTATCCGCAAGCGTGATATAATTTATGATTTTTATAAACGACACTTATATAAGAGAGATCATTACTTAAATATAAATATTTATACGTAAGAGGACGAATATATATATAACTCTAATGAAATCAATTTAATACCATTAATCCGTGATACCTAATGCTCATGATGTGTCTGCAGACGTAAACTGATTACGTCTCGACGCCTTTGGAACCCTTATCAAAACGAATACCAACATTATAGGATAATTATATTGCTCCATTCTTCAAACCTAATTAAAAACGGATAGAAACAAAGTTCAAGTAGTTCAAATAAGTTGAACGTAACGTACAAATAAGACTGTCGTAATTTTCCTTGCCGGCATAAATAACAAGCATAAAACAGTTTTACTAGCGACACTCCAATCCTTATCCAAAAAATATCCCAAATAAAAACCCACGCAAGATCCGGTGATCGTAATAAAAATATATAGTTAATTTATTTAAATCGCACTTACCGGTTAATACGGTTCCCGCGCGATGCCAAGTTCGCGAACGACTCGCAACACGACTGTCCTCTAAGACAGAGTACCGCGTTCTGACAATCTCTGGCGTCGTCCTCTACCACGCATGCGCAACCCTTCGTCGTGACCACCAATCAGAAAACCCACAAGAACCATAGGCAATATAAACTTAGAAGCTACTTTATCTACAAGCCTTAAGGCGCGATATCGAAAGCTCAGGTCGTTGGTGTACTGGGTTTTGGAATATAATTGTGCTACTGACGTCAATGGCTCGTTCACAAAGCATACAGGTGTTTATTATATTATGAGAGATGCCGCAACCGTAATCCTGCAGCGAAGTTGAAGTTGTGGACACACTTTCATACCTATCTTGACATATGTTAGAGATATGATATGATAGGTACTATCTTTTTATGAGCTTGATCGCTTTAACAAAGGTATCCACAATACATAGATGCCGATAACGGTATAGCAATAAAACTAAATAAAGCTTTGGTAAAAAGCGGACACAGTCATCAGGGGTTTCACTTAGCACGATACGATAAAGAATAAGTTAAGATAAGAAGAAGCGATTAGAATAACTTTTTGGTTTTCATTGGAGAAACGTGAAACCAGCTTAACAAACATTAGGTAAGTACGCAACGTACCTAGCAAATGCGCCAGAGATCTGGTACAGATATTCTATCTCACGAAGTCCGTTTGGCTTTCGTTGTGTGTGTAAAGTGTACAGATAAGCGTCCTTGTGTGCGCGAACGTGAGGAACGTCAGCACGGAAACCTGATTACACCAATTAATATATATATTTTTAAAGTAACATTTCGTTGAAGTACTTTGAATCTTTTAATTAAAATTTGAAGGTATTATTACGGGTAGTAAATAAAAGCCAAATGTGTTTATATAAGTAAGCATTTTAATTTAGATATCACAAAGAAAAAAAAACACTATCTGATGAATATTAAAAGTCCAAGTCAGTGAAACAATGTATCCACCACGCACAAAATAATACAAAAAATAATCATAATAATAGTAGCAGAAGTACCTACATGTGATCAAAATGTATTGTAAGTAAAAAATAATAATTTTAACAATTACTATCGTCATTCTTATCAGCGTGGATGATATAAATTTACAAAAAATATTTTATTTTTTTATAAATTTTTTCTACGTTTAGTTTCCATGCTCATGCTACTTCGTGAAACAATCTGGCGTGAACTCAGAACACTAGCGACCTCGACCGCGTCGCGATCGTGACTGAGCGCTCCCGCGCTTACGCACACTAAAGCGTTGTATACATGCACGCCTGACAACATTCATGACCAAACGGACTTCGTGAAATAGAATATCTGTAGATATGCTCTGAAAATATTAACCGCAACCACATAGCATAACTTTGGGGGAAAGGCACCCTTATGCAGTGTAGCTATCTCTGCAATACAGAACCATTTAACCCTATCTTCTTCTTCTTCTACCTAGCGTTATCCCGGCCTTTGCCAGGGTCCGCTTTCCTGCTATATCGACATACTGGTATCAACATTTTCTATTGTTAAAAACAACACCTAGGCATAGGCACACCTAGGTCCTGTATGTTTCAGATGCCCCCATTGCTTCGCCCCATTTAAAATTTTAAAGTGTTACTAACTGGTCGAATAGAACCTTTTCATTGTCTATTAAAATAACAAATTTCACAAAAAAATATAATTTGAATGAGAACTATGTTATTATAATGTATCTACCCAACTTGATCATAACCAGGCTGAAAGGTTTGTGTTTCAATCTGTTATATACTGTATAATTTCATTTACTTTTTCCCAATTGACTAGTATTTCTGAACATCCCGTGCACATAATACCTATGTTTCTGCCGCGTAACAAACTTTGTATACTCCCATCCATCACTGCTTGTGTATTCCGGAGTAATATTTATACCTATTTTATACCCAAAAAATAGTGTACCTAGGTACACTATTTTTTGGTACTGAAGTGTATAATAGTATACAGTATGTATGTATGTATATATATGTATACAGTATGTATGTACACGATATTTTAAGGCGCGCGCTGAACACATCATCTTCATTGGCCACAGCATCGGTGGTAGATGTTTGTTGCAGCACTTGTAGGTTTACGGTTCCCGCATCGCCGTTGATCGCTATGAAGACCTATGGCGGCGCGGCATTTCTTTCCACATCGATTGCACACAAACGCGAGTCCGCAGGTGGTGGTAAAGCACGACGGAGACTTTTCTGCTTAAGGTTCTCGAGCCAGTTGTCATCATGTTTGGAAGTTCCGATGTCAACATCATGACGCCATTCAGGTCTCACCTAGGCGCGTTTCTCCCACCCGTCGACTTGTATGCCAAAACTATTCATGTCTCGCTTGCAGGAGTCTTTGTAACGTACCCAACAGGTATTTTTACGTCCGCTATCTGACCCAGCGTTACTTGGGGTGGAAATCTCTCAGGGCCCATGCGATGTATGTGACCAAGCCAGCGCAGTCTTCTTTGCTTCAATGTAGCAGTTATGCTGCAGCAATGTCTGGAGAGTACTGCCTCGCTACTGACTTTATCCTGCCAAGTGCCAAAACTCCAAGTATAGTTCTCAGACAGCGCTAATGAAAAGCATTGAGTTTGCGTTCTTGTTTTGCTTAGGACGCCGGTCTGATGTACACTCGAGTTCATAAATATATGAGCAAATCCAAGGCTTCAAAAATAAATGAGCATAGAAAAGTACATATGCATCTGAACAAATTCACCAATCAAAAATATGTGTACATATTACCTATCATATTAATCAGAACGTGTCGCATTAATATGTAGTCAACTGAAACGCAAAACTTTTTCCTTATATTTTGACAGTCATCGAAAAGAGTACCGTACTGTCAAACTATACTTTCCGCTCTTTCACTTTACGTGGGACGTCATAGAAGGGCTTTTTAGTCTTTTTACCCATTTATTTGCAGCACGCTTAGCACATCATGATTGGTGCGACAGTATGTCGCGGCTCAGAAAAAAATCAGAATTTCGATTTTCGCGGTAGTGCCAAATTGCAAATTTCTAGCCTCCTGCCGCCCAGACTATGAAAAATGCCAGTTAATTTTGAATTAATAGTGCAGGAAATAGAATAGGGTTTCATTTGTTTGAGGAGACCTTTTAATATCAGTTAGGCGCGGGACGCCGGGGATATCGGACGTGTCCTCGTTGTTTAATATAAGTAACCAGTTTATCCGGACCCCTCGCGACTAGCTCTTAAGTTTGCGATGAAAGCTCTTAGATCGCTGGTCAGTGCGTTGGACCGCGAGTAAAACATTAGAATCGGTCTCTCTCTGTCACTCCTAGCGGAGAGGACCGTAAAGTGCTCCCCTAGCGGGATTAGAGTGAGAAACAAGACGCTACGCACGAAGCGCCTACGCTTACTACGCCGTGCTACGATTTCGTAGCGCATGTCATTGCATGAAAAGGGCATTTTGTTGGGCTGTTTGATTGTTTACATTTGTTTGATTATAAGCTTTGTGTCATTGCTTTGAGATATAAAATGGAGTGCCATAAATGCGAGAAAGCGCTAGCCAAAAAAGGATCGCACTTTGTGTGCCAAGGGGCATGTCGCGGTACGTTTCATAGAGCGTGTGTAAAAGGATTAGCTGCTGATATAAAGAAAGGTAGAAGCAGAATATATTGTAATGATTGCGAAGATGAAAACAGCTCTGAAGAGGAACAAGAAGAAGACTCGCAGAGCTTTGCTAAAGTACTTAAAGACATTCAAAAAAAGGTAAGCAGCCTCCCCGGATTGAAGTCTGAACTCGCAGCTATCAATAAAAGTCTTAGCTTACTGTCCGATAAGTACGATACTTTAATTGCTGAGCACAACGAATCTAAACAGAAAATAAAAAAGCTTGAGAATACAGTGATGAACGTGAGCAACAAGTGTGTACACTTAGACAAGTCTTATGTCGCATTAGAACAAAAAATTAATGACCTGGAGCAGGCGTCACGGAAGAACAACATAGAGATAGTGGGGGTCGAGCAGCTGCCGGGCGAGAATGTCAAAAATATTGTTGCTAAGATTGGCAATTTGATGAATCTGAGCAGTGACGACATCGACTGGGCGAGGCGTACTCGCCCGCTGAGAGCAGGCAAGCCGGCGCCCATTATTGTAGGGTTCAAATCTACTGGAACCCATTCCCGTGATAGCTGGTTAGTCAATCGACGTAAGGCATCGGAATCGACGAGCGACATGATCACAGGTGGACAGGAAACTGGTCGTATATTTATAAACGAGGATCTTACCAAGACAGCTAGAGCCCTTTTGTGGACAGCCAAAACCCAACTACGTGGAGTCTACAAGTACATCTGGGTGAGCAACGGGAGAATACTGATAAAGAAGAGCGATGGTGATAAGTCCTTGTGTGTGAGATCTGAGAGTGAAATTAGTGAGCTGCTTAATAAAAAATAAACTGTTACTAAACACATGACTATTATAATATAATGTGGGTATCTATTATGGATTTTATGCCATTAGATTCAATATCCGAAACATCAGTTAATTATGTATGTGCTGAAAGTATAGGAAGCTGGATAAACAAAACTACATTATATAATAAAAACTTATGTATATTGCATGTTAATATTAGATCACTAAAAAAACACTTTAGCGAGTTACTCGTAACCCTTAACAGTCACTTAAATTTAATAGATATAATAGTAATTACCGAGCCGAATATACATTTTACATCACTACCCTTTTATAATATAAATGGTTATAGTATGAATGCCTACACACGAGAAGGACGTAGCGGTGGCGGGGTACTCGTTTACTCGCGAAAGGAGTTGTGCGCGCGACCGAGCGGGGCGGCGGCACCGGCCGCGGGCGCGGGCGCCATGCGCTCGGCGGAGTGCGTTACCATTGAAATCAATCATAATAGTGAATATAGTTGCCATGTACAGACCGCCTAGATTTAATAATCAAGATAGAATACAAGTTTTTTTCCAAGAGTTTCCGAATCTTTTACACTCGATTCCTGCTAACTCTAAAGTATTTTTTTGCGGCGATATTAATTTGAACTTATTAAATGAAAGAGACAGCTATGTAATTAAATATGAAACAATATTGGCTGAGTATGGCTTCACAAAATGTATACATGATATAACACGGAGGGAAATAGTTAAAGACAAGGTAGTGGAGTCATGCTTGGACCATATTTATGTGAGAGCGCCTTTGGCTTTGATTGACTCAGCGGTTATTACACATAAGGTATCTGATCCCTATTATATAGCTGCTTCTGTTCAATGGAACGACACTCCGCGGGCAAGCGCGGGCACGGGAGCGGGCCGCTCGCGGCCGCCGTCTCCGCGGCGCTCGGCCGCGGGCCCAAACACTCGACGTGTTTTAGATAATCGCTTAGTTAGGGAAAAACTATTAGAAGTTAACTTTGACAAATTGTTAAGTATCCAGTGCCCCATTGAACTAAACACATCCTTCACTAATATTTTTACTACAGTGTACAATGAATGCTATAAACATATAAGTAACCATAAAAATGCCAATAGTAGAAATAATAAACACTGGATACATAACAATTTGAAAAACATGATAATAGAGAGAGATAGACTTTATAAGATATGGTGCAATGATTCTAAGAATATGATTAAAATACTTTTCCCCTCACTAGCTCGTAAAGCGCTCGTTTATCCTTTAATACGAGCGGGTAAAAACGCTTTTTACACACTTGTGAATAAAGTAATTTGACATTTCTCTAATTCCTATAGCCCCCTACTGCCTAGTATAAGTGGATCTGTATGACCGTAGTAAACATGCGCAATCGGAGCTCACATGTTAAATTGGTCGTTTCTCATGTGACTTTGTAAGCCATTGGCAATATTTAAATTCCATAAGTAACTCTATTCTACGATACGTTTCGACATTGAGTTTTCAATAGTTTCTTAAAGTTAATTTACATTTGGATGAGATTTGTAATCATATTTCCTCGCGATAGTGAGGGGAAAAAAGTTGTATTACACTTGGCGGCAAAGTTTGTTCAACTCTCGTGCCTTGAGACCTTCGCAATGCTCAAGATTCCAGCTTTTGAACCACTCGCTACGCTCGTGGCTCAATTTTGGAATCTTTCGCTAGCTCAGGTCTCAATATTGGCACGACAGTTAAACAACAACTTTGCCCCCTTGTATAATAAATAACTATAATTATACTAGATATAGAAATAGATGTACCAAAGCGATTACCAAATGTAACAATGAATACGATAGAAAATGCATTTTAGAGTGTAACAAGAATATTAAAAAAATCTGGGAAAAAATTAATAGTTTATTAGGAAACACTAAGAAGTCAATAGATGATAACATACTAGATAACATGGGCAAGCAGGGTGATATAAAATACATATGTGACAAGTTCGCGAGAAAATTCTCTGACGATGTGAGTCTTATTAAACATACATGCGCGGATAAGTGGTTAGACAGGGGGACATACGTAAAGGATTCAGACATGAGCATGAGATGGCAGCCGGTAACCAGCGAACAAGTCATAAAAATAATTAATAACATGAACACTAAAAAGGCTCCGGGCAGTGACCTCGTGCGCATGTCTGATCTAAAATTATTGGTGGATAAAGTAAGTCCTATTATAGCTAAATTAACTAATTTATCAATTGCACAAAATGTATTCCCCAATAAATTAAAAGAAGCCATTATTCGTCCGGTTCATAAAAAGGGTGACCGTTCAGAGTGCTCAAACTACAGGCCAATATCAATCTTATCAAGTATAGAAAAAATTATGGAAAAGTGTATAATTGGTCAAGTAGGAAATTATTTGCAATCTAATTCAATTCTGTATAACTATCAGCACGGGTTTCAAAAAGGTAAAGGTACGCATACTCTATTAAGTAAATTCACAGATGAAGTAAACACACATTTAGAAAAACAAAAAATAGTTATAGCAGTATTTTACGACTATAAAAAAGCTTTTGACACTCTGGGAACGGAAACAACAACAAATGCATGTTGGTCTTCCTTGATCTAAAAAAAGCCTTCGACACCGTCTCTGTCCCTATCCTTGTGCGCAAGCTGGAAATGGTAGGAATTAGGGGGATCCCATTGAAACTCTTAAATAACTACCTAGCTAACAGAAAACAAAAGGTTAAACTTCAAAATTGCATCAGTGAGAACGCGGAGGTGTCATATGGTGTACCACAGGGTAGCGTGTTGGGACCTACCCTGTTTCTTATATATATCAATGATTTATTGAGTATAAGCATTAAGAACTTAAGTATTATATCATATGCGGATGACACCGCCGTCGTGTTTACTGGTAAGTCATGGGATGATGTAAGGGCTATTGCTGAAGATGGTTTGGCTCGAATAGCTAAGTGGTTAAAACATAACCTTCTTACTTTGAATATAAACAAGACCAACTATATATGTTACAGTCTTTATAATAATTCCCAGCCGTGTAATGATTTCTCAATAAAGATACACAACTGTATCAGCAGAGATCAATGCATGTGCTCTAGTATAGGAAAAGTCTCACAAACTAAGTATCTGGGGGTGCTGATTGATCAGAGATTATCTTGGCACCAACACCTGGAACATGTTGCAAACAGGGTCAGGAAGCTTATCTGGATTTTTAAAACCCTCAGATGCGTAGTGCCTGAGAAGATTGCTGACCAGGAAGTAACACAAAAAACGCTTTTAAACCAAATTTACACATCACTTGTACAATCAATATTGGTGTATTGTATTACTATTTGGGGTGGTGCAACAAAAACCCACTTTCTTAATTTAGAACGTGCCCAACGTGCACTTATCAAAGTGATGTATTTTAAAAATAGAATATTTCCCACAGAAGATTTATATATAAATAGTGACTTGCTTTCTGTCAGGAAGCTGTACATTTTGCTTTTAATTGCAAAAAAACATAGAACTTTGCCATATGATACTGCCTTAACAAAAAAAAGGCGGAAAGACATTATTGCGGTTGTCCCTAAAACTAGGACAATTGTGCTAGCCGTCAGTATAACGCGCGCTCAGCATATTTATGTAATATAGTCAACAAACAAATCTATATTTATGATAAAAATTATTGGGATTTTAAAAGTATGTTGGTGAAGTGGCTAAAGAATAAAACTTACCATGAAACGGAGGTGTTACTGGAACGAATAAAATAGGTACGAATAATATAGTGACAATGTCTATATTCAATTATTCAAGGATACTAGTTATTATGATTTACACAAAATTTCTGTTGACATTATGAACCGACGCTTTGGGTCTGGACATAATTATGTCTATGTTTTAAATGTAATAAACATGTAAATGTATAATTAATTAATTAGATTAAAATAGCTCAAATAGATGTAAGGAGGAGCGGTACCTCCTAACACAAGCATATTAGCTTACAGGGAGGCACCAACTACTATGTATTTATAGCTATTAAGCATATTGAAAATAAATTTATTTTATTTTTATTTTTATTAATTTTTTTTTAAACTCTTTTAAATGCAATGGACGAATGTGGCATCAAACAGCCGCTTAACGGATGGTTCCGCGATTATCTCACGTCGCGGAGCTATCGAGTGAAGGTTGGCGACGTGCTCAGCGACGAGGTAGCGGTGGACTGCGGGGTACCGCAAGGCTCGGGGTGTGGCCCGGTCTGCTACCTGATGCATGTCAACAGCATAGGAGGAGTTGTACGTCACGGTACACCTTACATGTTTGCCGATGATCTGTGCACTGTAAGTGCCGGAACCAACCTCGAGGACATGAGCCGTAATATTCAACTAGACATAGATTCAATAGTACAATGGTCCCATGATAACGGCATTTTATTAAACGCAGAAAAAACTAAACTTCTCGTAATACATTCACCACACTTAAGTATGCCAGATCGTAATATTCACCTTGTTGCCCATAGTTATCAATGTCTACATAATAATAGAATTAACTGCCGTTGTAACGCCATAGACATAGTAGACTGTGTAACATACCTAGGAGTTAAGATAGACACTAAATTTTCTTGGTCTCACCATATTGATTACATCTGTAGTAAAACTAAAAATATTATTAAGTAAATTTTATCATCTTAGCTATAAAGTACCTATCGGTACATTGAAATGTTTGTACTTCGCACTGGTAGACTCTATATTGGCATATGCTCTTGATTGTTATGGTCTCACATTTAAAAACCTATATAGACATATTAGAAACGTTACAGATTAGATTTTTAAAATTACTTGTCCCCGAAAAAATTAAAAACATGCATAGAAACGATTACCGGGAAACTATTTAAAATTTGTAAAATACTTCCGATTAGTTTTAAAACACAAGTACCTTTTAGCAATCAACAACCATGACAATCGAGAGCACGACCTGTATGGGGCTACACACGCGTATGGCACCAGATCGGTGTCCACGGGTAAATATGAAGTGCCTCGGGTTAATAATTATTACGGTGACAGAACTCTCAGAAAGCGTTTACCATGTCTTGAACCAAATAAGCAGAAATTTAAGAAAAAAATAAAAATGTATTTATTAAATAGCCTGCCATAGTAACTGTCAAGCC
>JALPQI010029398.1:0-11114 GCA_025490895.1 Thaumatotibia leucotreta
TGACTCCTAAAACACAGTTTAAACCATTCTTATCGATGTGGAGGCTTGCGTAGTCAAAGAATTAAATTTCCAGCACGGTTGGATAAGAAATGAATAATATCAAAATGGTGGCCACCTTTAACTACTTTAAAGGGTTCAATACAAAAAACACATGGTTAAAGGCCTTAATTAATACAAAATACAACGTCACAATTTTCGTATTACTTTCGTAACACGATGGACGCAATCGTGATTTTTTTTATTAATCCCTTAACTATGTACGTATTTTTTTTGCAATTCGCCCCTAAAACACAGTTGAAACCATTCTTACCGATGTGGAGGCTTATGTAGTCAAAGAATTCGATTTTCAGCACGGTTGGATAAGAAATGAATAAAATCAAAACGGCGGCCACTTTTCACCCTTCCACCTACAGACGTATTCCCTCACCAGTGCTAGCGGGCGACAAGCTCAGCTCGGCCGCATGGGCCCTCGCCTCGGCCAGCGCCGCCAGGGCCTCGGTCCGGGCCCGCAGCTCCGCGTGGCAGTCCGCCCGCCGCAGCAGCAGCTTGTGCCGCTGCGAGCAAGGGTACCCGTGGGACAGGTGCTTACTTAGGAGGCTTCTAGACTGACAACGGTACTTACCAATTTGTTGATGCCGACACAGTGTTTTGTTGCAGGGCGTGAAAGCTTATAGATTCATAGCATTCTATTTATAGCACGGTTGGATAAGAAATGAATAATATCAAAATGGTGGCCACCTTTAAACTACTGTAAAGAGTTTAATACAAAAAAATACATAATTAAAGGCCTTAATTAAAACAAAATACAACGTCACAATTTTCGTATTACTTTCGTAACACGATGGACGCAATCGTGATTTTTTTATTAATACCTTAACTATGTATGTATTTTTTTGCAATTGACCCCTAAAACACAATTGAAACCATTCTTACCGATGTGGAGGCTAACGGTGCGTTTAAACCAAAAGAGCATTCGCTGTTCTAGCGCCCACTCTACGAAATCAACCAATCACGTTTTGTGTACCGATCGAATTTCGTAGAGTGGGAGGTTAGAATAGCGAATGCTCTTTTGGTTTGAACGCACCTTTATGTAGTCAAAGTATTCGATTTTCAGCACGGTTGGCTAAGAAATGAATAAAATCAAAACGGCGGCCACTTTTCACCCTTCCTACAGACGTATTCCCTCACCAGTGCTAGCGGGCGACAAGCTCAGCTCGGCCGCATGGGCCCTCGCCTCGGCCAGCGCCGCCAGGGCCTCGGTCCGGGCCCGCAGCTCCGCGTGGCAGTCCGCCCGCCGCAGCAGCAGCTTGTGCCGCTGCGAGCAAGGGTACCCGTGGGACAGGTGCTTACTTAGGAGGCTTCTAGACTGACAACGGTACTTACCAATTTGTTGATGCCGACACAGATAGTTTTGTTGCAGGGCGTGAAAGTTTATAGATTCATAGCATTCTATTTATAGCACGGTTGGATAAGAAATGACTAATATCAAAATGGTGGCCACCTTAAACTACTTTAAAGGGTTTAATACAAAAAACACATGGTTAAAGGCCTTAATGTTTTAAAATACAACGTCACAATTTTCGTATTACTTTCGTAACACGATGGACGCAATCGTCATTTTTTTATTAATCCCATAACTATGTATGTATTTTTTTGCAATTGACCCCTAAAACACAGTTGAAACCATTCTTACCGATGTGGAGGCTAAAGGTGCGTTTAAACCAAAAGAGCATTCGCTGTTCTAGCGCCCGTTCTACGAAATCAACCAATCACGTTTTGTGTAACGATCGAATTTCGTAGAGTGGGAGGTTAGAATAACGAATGCTCTTTTAGTTTGAACGCACCTTTATGTAGTCAAAGAATTCGATTTTCAGCACGGTTGGATAAGAAATGAACAAAATCAAAACGGCGGCCACTTTTCACCATCCACCTACAGACGTATTCCCTCACCAGTGCTAGCGGGCGACAAGCTCAGCTCGGCCGCATGGGCCCTCGCCTCGGCCAGCGCCGCCAGGGCCTCGGTCCGGGCCCGCAGCTCCGCGTGGCAGTCCGCCCGCCGCAGCAGCAGCTTGTGCCGCTGCGAGCAAGGGTACCCGTGGGACAGGTGCTTACTTAGGAGGCTTCTAGACTGACAACGGTACTTACCAATTTGTTGATGCCGACACAGATAGTTTTGTTGCAGGGCGTGAAAGCTTATAGATTCATGGCATTCTATTTATAGCACGGTTGGATAAGAAATGAATAATATCAAAATGGTGGCCACCTTTAAACTACTGTAAAGGGTTTAATGCAAAAAAATACATAGTTAAAGGCCTTTATTAAAACAAAATACAACATCACAATTTTCATGTTACAAATTTACCTAGTGTGTATGACTAACTTTCCTAACACGATGGACGTAATCGTGATTTTTTTTTAATCCCTTAACTATGTAATTTTGGTTGCAATAGACCCCTCAAACACAGTTTAAACCGTTCTTATCGATGTGGAGGCTTGCGTAGTCAAAGAATTAAATTTCCAGCACGGTTGGATAAGAAATGAATAAAATCAAAACGGCGGCCACTTTTCACCCTTCCACCTACAGACGTATTCCCTCACCAGTGCTAGCGGGCGACAAGCTCAGCTCGGCCGCATGGGCCCTCGCCTCGGCCAGCGCCGCCAGGGCCTCGGTCCGGGCCCGCAGCTCCGCGTGGCAGTCCGCCCGCCGCAGCAGCAGCTTGTGCCGCTGCGAGCAAGGGTACCCGTGGGACAGGTGCTTACTTAGGAGGCTTCTAGACTGACAACGGTACTTACCAATTTGTTGATGCCGACACAGATAGTTTTGTTGCAGGGCGTGAAAGCTTATAGATTCATAGCATTCTATTTATAGTACGGTTGGATAAGAAATGAATAATATCAAAATGGTGGCCACCTTAAGCTACTGTAAAGGGCTAAATGCAAAAAAATACATAGTTAAAGGCCTTAATTAAAACAAAATACAACATCATAATTTTCGTGTTACAAATTTACCATTTTTTTAATATTTAAATATATTTATTTTCAAAATCACAATTTTCGTGTTACAAATTTACCATTTTTTAATACTTAAATATATTTATTTTCAAAACTACAATTTATGTAAATAGATTAAATCTAACTAATCTACTTAATTTACCTAGTGTGTATGACTAACTTTCCTAACACGATGGACGTAATCATGATTTTTTTATTAATCCCTTAACTATGTCTTTTTGGTTGCAATAGACCCCTAAAACACAGTTGAAACCATTCTTATCGATGTGGAGGCTTGCGTAGTCAAAGAATTAAATTTCCAGCACGGTTGCATAAGAAATGAATAAAATCAAAACGGCGGCCACTTTTCACCATCCACCTACAGACGTATTCCCTCACCAGTGCTAGCGGGCGACAAGCTCAGCTCGGCCGCATGGGCCCTCGCCTCGGCCAGCGCCGCCAGGGCCTCGGTCCGGGCCCGCAGCTCCGCGTGGCAGTCCGCCCGCCGCAGCAGCAGCTTGTGCCGCTGCGAGCAAGGGTACCCGTGGGACAGGTGCTTACTTAGGAGGCTTCTAGACTGACAACGGTACTTACCAATTTGTTGATGACACAGATAGTTTTGTTGCAGGGCGTGAAAGCTTATAGATTCATAGCATTATATTTATAGCACGGTTGGATAAGAAATGAATAATATCAAAATGGTGGCCACCTATAACTACTGTAAAGGGTTTAATACAAAAAAAATACATAGTTAAAGGCCTTAATTAAAACAAAATACAACATCACAATTTTAGTGTTACAAATTTATAACACGAAGGACGTAAACATGATTTTTTTATTAATCCCTTAACTATGTAATTTTGGTTGCAATTGACTCCTAAAACACAGTTTTAACCATTAAAACATATGTGGTGGCTTATCTAGACAAAGAATTGGATTTTCAGCACGGTTGGATAAGAAATGAATAAAATCAAAACGGCGGCCACTTTTCACCCTTCCACCTACAGACGTATTCCCTCACCAGTGCTAGCGGGCGACAAGCTCAGCTCGGCCGCATGGGCCCTCGCCTCGGCCAGCGCCGCCAGGGCCTCGGTCCGGGCCCGCAGCTCCGCGTGGCAGTCCGCCCGCCGCAGCAGCAGCTTGTGCCGCTGCGAGCAAGGGTACCCGTGGGACAGGTGCTTACTTAGGAGGCTTCTAGACTGACAACGGTACTTACCAATTTGTTGATGCCGACACAGATAGTTTTGTTGCAGGGCGTGAAAGTTTATAGATTCATAGCATTCTATTCATAGCACGGTTGGATAAGAAATGAATAATATCAAAATGGTGGCCACCTTTATACTACTGTAAAGGGTTTAATGCAAAAAAATAAATAGTTAAAGGCCTTAATTAAAACAAAATACAACATCACATTTTCGTATTACTTTCGTAACACGATGGACGCAATCGTGATTTTTTTATTAATCCCTTAATTATGTATGTATTTTTTTTGCAATCGACACCTAAAACACAGTTGAAACCATTCTTACCGATGTGGAGGCTTATGTAGTCAAAGAATTAGATTTTCAGCACGGTTGGATAAGAAATGCATAATATCAAAATGGTGGCCACCTATAAACTACTTTAAAGAGTTTAATGCAAAAAAACACATGGTTAAAGGCCTTAATTAAAACAAAATACAACGTCACAATTTTCGTATTACTTTCCTTATTGACCCCTAAAACACAGTTGGAACCATTCTTACCGATGTGGATGCTTATGTAGTCAAAGAATTCGATTTTCAGCACGGTTGTATAAGAAATGAATAAAATCAAAACGGCGGCCACTTTTCACCATCCACCTACAGACGTATTCCCTCACCAGTGCTAGCGGGCGACAAGCTCAGCTCGGCCGCATGGGCCCTCGCCTCGGCCAGCGCCGCCAGGGCCTCGGTCCGGGCCCGCAGCTCCGCGTGGCAGTCCGCCCGCCGCAGCAGCAGCTTGTGCCGCTGCGAGCAAGGGTACCCGTGGGACAGGTGCTTACTTAGGAGGCTTCTACACTGACAACGGTACTTACCAATTTGTTGGTGCCGACACAGATAGTATTGTTGCAGGGCGTGAATGCTTATAGATTCATAGCATTCTATTTATAGCACGGTTGGATAAGAAATGAATAATATTAAAATGGTGGCCACTTTAAACTACTTTAAAGGGTTTAATGCAAAAAACACATGGTTAAAGGCCTTAATGTTTTAAAATACAACGTCACAATTTTCGTATTACTTTCGTAAAACGATGGACGCGATCGCGATTTTTTTATTAATCCCTTAACTGTGTATGTATTTTTTTGCAATTGACCCCTAAAACACAGTTGAAACCATTCTTACCGATGTAGAGGTTAAAGGTGCGTTTAAACCAAAAGAGCATTCGCTGTTCTAGCGCCCGTTCTACGAAATCAACCAATCACGTTTTGTGTACCGATCGAATTTCGTAGAGTGGGAGGTTAGAATAGCGAATGCTCTTTTAGTTTGAACGCACCTTTATGTAGTCAAAGAATTCGATTTTCAGCACGGTTGGATAAGAAATGAATAAAATCAAAACAGCGGCCACTTTTCACCCTTCCACCTACAGACGTATTCCCTCACCAGTGCTAGCGGGCGACAAGCTCAGCTCGGCCGCATGGGCCCTCGCCTCGGCCAGCGCCGCCAGGGCCTCGGTCCGGGCCCGCAGCTCCGCGTGGCAGTCCGCCCGCCGCAGCAGCAGCTTGTGCCGCTGCGAGCAAGGGTACCCGTGGGACAGGTGCTTACTTAGGAGGCTTCTAGACTGACAACGGTACTTACCAATTTGTTGATGCCGACACAGATAGTTTTGTTGCAGGGCGTGAAAGCTTATAGATTCATAGCATTCTATTTATAGCACGGTTGGATAAGAAATGAATAATATCAAAATGGTGGCCACTTTAAACTACTTTAAAGGGTTTAATGCAAAAAATACATAGTTATAGGCCTTAATTAAAACAAAATACAACATCACAATTTTCGTGTTACAAATTTACCTAGTGTGTATGACTAACTTTCCTAACATGATGGACGTAATCGTGATTTTCTTATTAATCCCTTAATTATGTAATCTTGGTTGCAATTGACCCCTAAAACACAATTTTAACTATTCTAACATATGTGGTGGCTTATCTAGACAAAGAATCCGATTTTCAGCACGGTTGCATAAGAACTGAATAAAATCAAAACGGCGGCCACTTTTCACCATCCACCTACAGACGTATTCCCTCACCAGTGCTAGCGGGCGACAAGCTCAGCTCGGCCGCATGGGCCCTCGCCTCGGCCAGCGCCGCCAGGGCCTCGGTCCGGGCCCGCAGCTCCGCGTGGCAGTCCGCCCGCCGCAGCAGCAGCTTGTGCCGCTGCGAGCAAGGGTACCCGTGGGACAGGTGCTTACTTAGGAGGCTTCTAGACTGACAACGGTACTTACCAATTTGTTGGTGCCGACACAGATAGTTTTGTTGCAGGGCGTGAAAGCTTGTCGATTCATAGCATTCTATTTATAGCACGGTTGGATAAGAAATGAATAACATCAAAATGGTGGCCACCTATAAACTACTTTAAAGGGTTCAATGCAAAAAAATACATTAAAGGCCTTAATCAAAACAAAATACAACATCACAATTTTCGTGTTACAAATTTACCTAGCGTGTATGACTAACTTTCGTAACACGATGGACGTAAACATGATTATTTATTAAATCATAAATCTTTATTGTTATTGGTTACATGTAAATAATGCTGGTGTTAGAGAAAGTAATCCCTTAACTATGTAATTTTGGTCGCAATTGACCCCTAAAACACAGTTGAAACCATTTTTACCGATGTGAAAAAAAAAAAAAAAAGAAAAAGAAAAAACATTTATTTGTGACACAACATAATATACACATTAAATACAAACGAAACACGAATATAAAATATAAAATATAGAACAAAAAACAAAATTGTGTCACAAAATGGTCTCCAATTCCGCATAAATTGCTGGCCTGTAAACAGTCCAGCGCTGGTCTTCCATTGGAGCCATTTGTGAGGCTAATGTAGTCAAAGAATTAAATTTCCAGCACGGTTGGATAAGAAATGAATAAAATCAAAACGGCGGCCACTTTTCACCATCCACCTACAGACGTATTCCCTCACCAGTGCTAGCGGGCGACAAGCTCAGCTCGGCCGCATGGGCCCTCGGTTGGATAAGAAATTAATAATATCAAAATAGTGGCCACCTTTATACTACTGTAAAGGGTTTAATGCAAAAAAATAAATAGTTAAAGGCCTTAATTAAAACAAAATACAACATCACATTTTCGTATTACTTTCGTAACACGATGGACGCAATCGTGATTTTTTTATTAATCCCTTATCTATGTATGTATTTTTTTTTGCAATTGACCCCTAAAACACAGTTGAAACCATTTTTACCGATGTGGTGGCTTATGTAGTCAAAGAATTCAATTTTCAGCACGGTTGGATAAGAAATGAATAATATCAAAATGGTGGCCACCTTAAACTACTTTAAAGGGTTCAATACAAAAAAACACATGTTAAAGGCCTTAATTAAAACAAAATACAACGTCACAATTTTCGTATTACTTTCGTAACACGATGGACGCAATCGTGATTTTTTTTATTAATCCCTTAACTATGTATGTATTTTTTTTGCAATTGACCCCTAAAACACATTTGAAACCATTATTACCGATGTGGAGGCTTGCGTTGTCAAAGAATTAAATTTCCAGCACGGTTGGATAAAAAATGAATAAAATCAAAACGGCGGCCACTTTTCACCATCCACCTACAGACGTATTCCCTCACCAGTGCTAGCGGGCGACAAGCTCAGCTCGGCCGCATGGGCCCTCGCCTCGGCCAGCGCCGCCAGGGCCTCGGTCCGGGCCCGCAGCTCCGCGTGGCAGTCCGCCCGCCGCAGCAGCAGCTTGTGCCGCTGCGAGCAAGGGTACCCGTGGGACAGGTGCTTACTTAGGAGGCTTCTAGACTGACAACGGTACTTACCAATTTGTTGATGCCGACATAGATAGTTTTGTTGCAGGGCGCGAAAGCTTATAGATTCATAGCATTCTATTTATAGCACGGTTGGATAAGAAATGAATAACATCAAAATGGTGGCCACCTTAAGCTACTGTAAAGGGTTTAATGCAAAAAAATAAATAGTTAAAGGCCTTAATTAAAACAAAATACAACATCACATTTTCGTATTACTTTCGTAACACGATGGACGCAATCATGATTTTTTTATTAATCCCTTAACTATGTATGTATTTTTTTTGCAATTGACCCCTAAAACACAGTTTTAACCATTCTAACATATGTGGTGGCTTATCTAGACAAAGAATTCGATTTTCAGCACGGTTGCATAAGAAATGAATAAAATCAAAACGGCAGCCACTTTTCACCCTTCCACCTACAGACGTATTCCCTCACCAGTGCTAGCGGGCGACAAGCTCAGCTCGGCCGCATGGGCCCTCGCCTCGGCCAGCGCCGCCAGGGCCTCGGTCCGGGCCCGCAGCTCCGCGTGGCAGTCCGCCCGCCGCAGCAGCAGCTTGTGCCGCTGCGAGTAAGGGTACCCGTGGGCTAAGGCGAGCGATATGTCCGCTAGGCACTCCTGGAGAAGTAAGTAATAGCAGTCAAGGGCATTAATATATATACACTTCTCCATACTGATCCCTTACAAATGTGTCTATATATTAATGCACTCGACTGTACATTGTGTATTAAGGGCGGTAAATAAGACACTGTGAACGAGTGTGAAACGAAAGCCCAAGCCGAAGGCGCGGGCTTTACTTCACACGAGTTCGTAATTCTTGTACCGGCCGTGGCACACACAATGTTTTTCATCACACCTGTGATGCAAAAAAGTTAATAAAACAATATATTTTCACAAAACTACTCTAAAATAGTCGAAATCTAAAATAAATGGTATTTCAATTTATCATTTTTATAACAGAAATTGATACGATCTTGATACCTTCCGGAACAACTGGCCGGAAGAAACATGGAATCGGGAGTCATGGAGAGTCAGGGGAGAGGCCTTTGCCCAGCAGTGGGACACTCAAACAGGCTATTAAAAACAAAAAAAATAACAAAAATTACTACTGTGACGTAATGTTGTATAAAATTCCATGATCATACTGCGCATTGGTGCACTTATTACCGAACAGGTGTGATGAAAAGAATTAAAAAAAATACATTTTTTCATCATACTTGCTTTCTAAGCTCTTGCATGTGCAATACAGGTATGTCCTGACATTTGTGAGTACCCTGTACAGTAATCTACCCCTGTACATTTATTTGTAAGTTACCTGGAATCTCTTCATCCGCAAGAGCGCAGCGGAGCGGTTGGCGAGCGCGAGCGGATACATGCCGCCATCTTGTGGGGCGTGGAGCACGCTCTTGTTGTAACACCTGCCAATACAATACTTTATAATACGAGGTGCCCATGAGGAATAATAATAGTACATTGTACATCAAGGGAGGTAAGCACGAAATTACTAACGAGAGTGTTAGAAGCCCGACCCCGTAGGCGGAGGGCTTTTAATGACTCGAGTTAGTAATCCGCTTACCGACCATGATGCATACAATGTTTTTCATCACACTTGACAACAAAAAATAAGTTTTAAGACAAAATATTATTTAATGACGTACTGACATTTCTATTACTCCCTAGGGAATTTCACTTTTCTATAACTCTCGCTATGCACGCAAGCAATAGCGCGCTTAGACAGCAAGTGTGATGAAAAAAAATTACAGCTTTCTGAGACTATAACAAGCAAGAAATTTTATATGAATAATGAGTTTTGATCAAATCTAAATGATTATTTTTTTGTTATTTAAAATACATAAAAAAAGGTATTTATTAATAAAACTATCTCCAAAAATGCACTTTTAAGTTTTTTCGGGGATAGTGCGAACAAATTCAATTAGGATCAATTTGAGTGTCAATTGTTTGATATTTGAACTCTATCTGCTTTGGTAGTTATGCAGTATTGCACTATTCCCGACTAAGTGGGAATATGATAATATAACATTCTGAAAACATAACCCTGTTCCGTACAGTAGAGACTTCTTTATCTTATGATTATTAACATATTTTATTTCATAAGATGATATTTAATTATTATTAGTAACCAATGTCATGAATACATAATCGTAGTGTGTACAAGTAAGGAGTTGGGATGTCTTAAATAGATTCTTTGTGATAGAGTTATAAAAAAATATCTTAAACAATAAAATATGTTATCATCATAAGATGAGGAACGCTCTTCTGTACAGAACAGGGTTAAGTTTTCAAACCCTGCATTTGTCCGATCCCTGGGAATAACTCACAACATGTGCCAAGAAATATGTGAACCCATTTAAGCTTCTGGTACCTGTAGCTGTCTAAAAGCTGGTTAGATCGGAACTTATCATTGCCCCGCTGTCGCCACAGCAGAGACACAGAGTCGCACTTCAGAGCGGTGTCTGACTCGCTAATTTTGTGGGCGTAGCTCGCTCGCATCTGGCTTAGCCAATGGGTGAGGATTTTTCTGGAAAGAGTTACACCCTTATTCATAAAAAACCAGAGATTTCCTGAAAATAGTCAAGTTGATAGTCCACAGTACATTTGCAACAAGATAAAATATCTCAAAATTTTAAAAATCTTTTTATATCAGATATATTGCTTCAAAATACCCTAAGACCATAGTAATGCAAACTACATAGGTCAACATTTAGACAAGGTTTTAGCTGTTTTCATAATTAATACATAATTAACATACCTGGGATAACTCGGGGCATTTATACGAAAGTGATGTAGCAGAATATTTTATTAACTAAAAATATATCGATGTTACTGTGAATGACAACATCAGAATGTTATTCGGCGTAAATAAATATAAGGTACTTAAACTTCAATTAAAATAACTTTAAACGGGTAGTTACGCCTTTATTTTAAAATATACAATTAATATTAAAATATCAATATTTAAATTGCCATTTTGATTAAAATGACATCTGCATACTAGTTTTTACTATCTGAAGAGGCCCGATATCAGATAATTATGACATTGAATATCTGTACTGTAATCGAGAATGTTCAATA
>JALPQI010029400.1:0-14643 GCA_025490895.1 Thaumatotibia leucotreta
AACGCGCCTTTAAAATAGTATTAAAATATAAACTAATATGGCTGCGATGATAAATAAACACAAAACATCAAACTTCCTGAACCGTTTATCTAAAACCCACATTTTCTAAACAGAAAATGTATTGCAAGAAACAGAAATCCTGTACCTAGCTGTTAGATTGCCAAGGGAAAGTTGTAGTTTATTGGCTGGAGGGCCTAGTATATGGATCGATAGGGCACGGGGGGTCGAAGGCACGACCCGGGCCATTGACGGTGCAACGGTACCACTGACCAGGCGGTGTTCCTATTACAGAGTCCAAACTAGCAACACTGAGTCAGAACTACTGCGAACTAAGAAAATAATTAATTTCGAACTGTCTTTATCACGTGAATTCGTCGGACTCGATCGACGCATTCATTGGGGTGACAGAGACAAACATTGGAATTTGCAAACTTTGATGTTCACGGTAAAGTAGAGGCATCGTAAGAAGTCGTTTTTGACGTTTGTTTGCACATGAAGTTCTGTAAATGTTCACAATTAGTATAATGGAGCAAATGTCAAACTTCATTGTTGCCTGTACGGAATAGTGATGTTACTACTGTTGCTGCAATTTACCGATACGTCAATCGAAATAAATAAGTAAACCTTTTTTTATGGAGGTACGAATAATTGCTATAATAGTAGGTACGCACATATTTTCTAATAGTTTGTTATGGTTTCGACAGGTCCTCGCGAGCCCGTGTGCCCGGTGGATACGCGGCTTTACAGACTGTGTTGAACTTGACAACCAGATAAACGTCAAAATTGTTATAAAACCACGTATAATTTTATTCTTCGTAGAATAATAATTTATGTACCACAACGTTATCATCTAGATGTGCTCTGATTTTAATAAATGGTTTTAGTGACTTTATATACTGTATATACGGCATTTCTCTATTTGGCATACCTACATTGCACTCTAAGCTAGCACGCAAGTTTACCAACGTGTGTTGGGAGTGGATCGCAAACTCGCGTCCAAGCTCATGGTCTCAAGTTCTCAACCACTGTCAGTTCTGCATTGACATTACTACCAAGTGTAACTACCTACGTATATTGTATATCAGACTCCGATACTATTTGACCTGGCATTACGTTTGGACACCGATTACCTACTGCTATTAACCGTTGACCCTTGATTTTTAATTTTGGACACTGTTTATGCTTCTTCTTGATTGGATATAGTTACTATCTCTCGCTAACAGAGGTTGTGGATGCTATGAATTTTGCTTATAGAGGTCACGTCCTATCCGTCCTATAAAACATCCTACATCCTACCTAATCCGACTTTACGTCATTATGACGTCACTGGCACCAAAGTTTCGCTGCCTCCTAATGATTCTAAGTAAGATTACCAAACACTTTTTTTAGTTCGGATTACCTAACACTTTTTTTATAAAATTTTTTTAATGGCAAGTACCAGATCTAACGCACATTCGCACTTGACTGAAAATTTTACGACGGTAAAATCGAGCGTTTCACAACACTATTGTGAGCTGTCAAAAACGACTTCTTACGATGCCTCTACTTTAGGACATCAGCGGCCCTACCGCGAACTCCGAAATCCGCAAGTTTCGAGGATTTGTCTCTCTCACTCTAATGACGCCTTCGTTGGAATGACAGAGAAAAATCCTCGAAATTTACGAATATCGATTTTCGCGGTAGTAGGCCAGAAGATAGGTATTTGTGAATTCACGATACCTGACATGCAGGGATGTGGATTGGTTAAACATTTAAAAAGGGACACAAAAAAAATGAGGAAAGTTTTCCATCTTTTGTGAGATGTGAAATGGCGTTTATTTTTAATCGAATAAAAACTCTCGTATAATTAATTTTAGTACGCTTTTCTGGGATGGTTCGAAATGTGATAAAATTGACTTTAAGTATGTCATATGAAACGAATTTCCACCAAAATTGAAAGAAGTTTTTAATTAAGTAACTCTGTTGTTATTAAGTAAATTAATTAGTGGTTGATTGATAAGTGGATTGATTCACACCGTAAGCTTCACTTGTAAAATATTGAATAAGGCTGCATCTGATCAAGGAGCATTCCATGAAAACATCTACTTTTTGTCGCTTACGACACACTATGGTAGCTACCCTAATAAAATATGCTAGCTGTTAGGAAACACTGTCAATCTTAAAGCCTTGATATGTTATTATTATGCCGTCACTCAGCTTACTAATTTAATTTTTCAAAAGTATTGAAAAGACAGTGTCGCTTACGACATGTTTTCATGGAATGCTCCTCAAACGGTTAAAAGTGATAAAAATGTATGAATTCCCAGTCAATCCCGTGTTAGTTGACCAACCTGAGAAACCCGAGATTGTGCAAGATGAACTAAGAAACCTACCGTATCCGAAAGCTCAGTTTACTTGTTCGATGCGTTCGACTCAGAAATACTAAGCAATAGTAATGCCAGCCATTCACTATGTGTCATGCCCTAAACAACTTGATAACGCTTCGGTACTTATGAGTCGGTGTATGCTCTGCAGGCTTGGGAACTGTTCTGTTTGCAATATATAAACACTATACTTTAATATTAAATATTATAGCAAAATATAAAAAAAAATCGTGGGTTCTAGCCTCCTCGCCGTATTGTAGAGCAAAAATTCTGTCTTTAAAAAAATACAAAAAGTGGGTCGAAAAATATGTGCCTTGAGATGTACATTGCCAATTTAAGAGTTAATATGATTATAAGATTTAACATTGATTGGTATACTATTATCCAGAATATTGTAACTTTCTCTATTGTTAAAATTTAAATCCCGACATTCACTGGTCTCGAAGTGCGTTAGCTCTTATGTCAGTAAAAATAATATTATGTCAGATATTTTTGCGGCCTTCATATTTAGCACAAGATACTATTGTCGGTGAATGTACCTACCTACTTCCTTTAGTGTGTCAGAAAAGAAGTAACATAGGTACGTCCTAAAATAGAGTTCATTGGATTAGTAACACATACATAAAAATGTTTTCTCTATTTGTCCATGGTGTCTGGTGCCCACATAGCCCAAAAACGGAAGGGCCGGCGTCCATACTAATAAGAAGAATTCGTCGAATTTTTCATGCGAACAACGGCCCCACGTGCCAATTGATGACAACAATACTAAACTAAATAAAAAAAATACACGTAGAGAAAGCTATTGCTTTATTGGAAACACAGCTTTAAGTTAAGGAAACAATGTTTGATTCAGGATACATCGTATAGCGAATATAGGCGCCTGCGAAAATAACTATAAACAACCACGCCTAACAATTTAGATCTCAGACCGCAAACAACAGTGATCTATTACGGTCAGAACCGCGTTACCATTGATAACACACGCGCGTTACCGTTAAACACAAGTCGCAGCTTTAAAAATAAACCGTCATAACTCAAAAAACGTGAATTTTGGGAAATCGAGTTTAAAGTTTGAGAAATTGGTCAATTTATTGTATTTGTTACTACATTGTGTTAATGTGTTAAAGTATTATATTAATTGCGTTGTTCATAGTGTCTACTTGGATATTACGTCCAAACTAAAACGAAATCAGTGTGATAAATATAATAAATTGAGCTTAGAAAAAACCCTTGCCGAAATATGCCGTTTTATGATAAAATATTTTTTTAAATAATCAAAAAAATCGACGGTTGTTACTGTTAAAATGAAATAATCTGAAATAAATCATTTAGTTCTAAAAAAAATTTTGTCATAAAACGCGTTAACTTCGAATTTGCCTTTTTTTTAATACAAACTCTAAAATAACTTTCACAATTTTTTTATACAGTAAGGCAATATATCGAAATGTCTCTCATCATGAGCATCATTCCTATTCATGTATCGGATCATAATTGAAGTTAGCCTCTTTAGCACAACTTGAATCGCGTGATTTGAACGATTAACGCTATTTTGACGGGTCTGAGAAAGAGACCGGGTAAAGCTATGGAAAATATTGCGTTTTAGTACATTAACTCAATTTTTGACAATTTTGAGTTATGACGGTTTATTATTAAAGCTGCGAAGTGTGAAACGAGGTAATTGGAAAACCATAAAATTACTAACGTGGAATGAAATTTGAGATGTTCGAATTAAGGATGACTCACGTTATGCTGTTGCCAAGTGCATCAATACAGGGCGAATCTAGCTTTTGGATTAAATAGGTATTGGATTTCTGAGTCGTGAAGTGGAGAAGATCCTCAACAACTTGGGACAAACCTCTAAGTAAAAATCGCTTTTGAAAAATAAATTGATCGAAAATTTCACGATTATCACCTATATTAAGTTAATATGAAAGATATAAATAGATATAAATTTTATATCTATTAGAGAAACGTCAAACATTGTCCTGCCGTTTCATGTATGACGTTACACCCGTGGTCGCAGGCAGACTATATATAGTTGGCGATTTCTAAGAATGAACTATTGACAGGTATTAATTAAACCTTATTAATATGAGGATACGACTCACCATTTTTCCGATAGTCTTAACGTCATGTAATCATACAGGGTAAAACATGAGTCGTGAATAGTTTTCTAACTCCCCAGTTATACGGTTTTCTAATGCCCCACAAGTTACTTAAAATCATCATCATCATCATCGTCTCAGAAATACTCATATTATTATACTTACTTAAAACTGATAAGTTATTTATTTATTTTTGTATTTTTTGGCTTTAGGATTATACAAAAGGATTTTTAAGACAAATTAATGGAATAATTTAAATAACTTCTTCAAATTGATGTAATTAATAACGGCAAATTTGTCATTTCGTGTAAAATTAAATGATATTTAATACATTTAACGTTTTACATAGCTTAAATAGCCGTTATAATTTCTGAAAAACACCTTAAACATAAGAAAAAGCCACAAAAAATACAAAAAAAACATGACTATTTCTAAGTAACTTATGGGGCATTCAATTGTTAGTTGTTTATAGAGTTAGAAAAACTTATTACTGTTCACAACTCATGTTTCACCCTGTATGCTCATTTCTAAACTGTCAAATGTTCATTCTAAGAAATCGGCAACTATAGCGAGAAAATGTTGATACATTTTCTCCTTTACCTTCTTGTTTTGCGAACTACCCACACTTGGTCTTGATTATTCACTTTTAGGCTAACTACTCGCTTTTTAGTAATCAGATCATATTGTTATCTAGAATGTAGGTTGTTCTTGTAAAGGATCACTCACAGATCATGACAATCACATTTTGCCATTTCGGATCGAACTCAAATTTACCTAGGTATGTCATGAATTCTAATTACTTACACTGAAGTAAGTTGCGAATGCGATGTGACATTTTTTTAATGTTTCGGGTTACACTTGAGCCACAAGTATATAAACAGATATTGAAAAAAAAAACATATATCTGCTAGGGGATTACGAGAAAAAAACAAATTTTCACTGTTTTTAACTTGACAGACTACATACCGCCATAAATATCCAACGAAGGCGTCTTTAGAGTGACAGAGACAAATGCTCGAAATTTGCGGATTTCAAAGTTTGCGGTACCTAGTACGCCTGGGTGCTTAGACAAGTTGCCAATCGCTAACGCTTAATCGTGAATCGTAAACGAAAGGCAGCTAACTGTCTTTGTCGAAATAATATAAAAGAGTGACACAGAGGGAAAACTACGATACGCTACTAAGCGTTAGCGATTGGCAACTTGGCTAAATATCCAATTCAGAACAGGAAAAAATGCCTATACAATTAAAACATACATTTTCTAAATTAAAGTTTCACTATCTCAAGTGTTGATTACAATCACAGATCGAATAAATGGCATTCCAATAAACAGGTTCAAATGTATCACATCCATAGGTATGTATGTATGTATATGTACTTTTATATACAGTTGCCATCAGATATATCGGAGCGGCCAGGGTTGTCACAAATATCTGAGCAGGATGCTTAGCCAAGTTGCCAATCGCTAACGCTTAGTAGCGTATCGTAGTTTTCCCTCTCTGTCACTCTTTCGTATTAGTGCGACAAATACAGTTTTACCTTTCGTTTACGATTGAAGCGTTAGCGATTGGCAACTTGTCTAAGCACCCAGGCCTCTATTGTCATGGACTCATGGTATTAGAATGCACGGTTTGACGCCCTACCGACTCCATGCTACACTTACGTACAAATTCACGAGTGCGAGAGAGAGGCAACACTGCGTTCGTGGTTCGCGGCAGGGCCTCAGATATATTGATTTAAACATTCACAATTATCACTCATATTTTAAAGACAAACGAGTCTTAATCGGGTCTTAATAATTAAACGTAAGTTTACGCGATTAAGACCCGTTTGTCTTTAAAATATGACCTCAGATCAATTTGAGCACCGTTGCCTCCGACACCTGTGATGGCGACTGTACATAGTTACCTACTTATTTAACATAAGTACTTATCTCCATCATCTCTAATCGGTAACGAGTTCTTTAAGTGCAAGATTAATTTTCTTACACTTAAAGAACCAGTGTAAACGGGACCTTGGAATTTAACAACAAGTCGTATGCAGAGATCAAATAAAATAAGTAAGCCCGAAAGATCGACTCTTCAAGATTTATTCGAACTCTTAATTTGTCGCTTTGATTTGGTACCGATTTGAGATGGCCTTTACTCGTCGTTTATTGTAAATTGCGAGTCACTGAAGTAAGTCGAGTGTTGGTAGAGACTCAAGTCGTTGGAGCATTCTAAGGCTCGAATCCGTTTTTTTGAATCCATTTACGTAGTCAAGGCGTGAATTTACAATGTTGCAGATACTCACTCGAGTAGAGAGCTTCAAGGAGACACAAGAAAGTTATGTTCATAAATTAAAGTTCTTTTTTAAATTTAGTTAAGAAATCGGTCGAGCTACTTAGAATTTTTGAATTAACATGTGGCGACCGTGTGTCGCCGCCTTTATTTGGACAACTGTCAGTATGACACTTGTTGGTTAGAGTCAGGCCTACTATCGCGAAAATCGAAATTAGTAAATTTCGGGGATTTTTCTCTGTCACTCAAACGACGGAGACACGGAGTCATTAGAATGAGAGAGACAAATCCTCGAAATTTACGAATTTCGTTTTTCGCGGTTGGGCCGCAAACGCTAGATAAAAACGTGCTTGGTATAAACCTGTAATAGAGGAGTCCACGTACGTGTTTTGGATAATTATACGTGTTAAGCGACTGTACTGTGTTCCTGTCACTTATCTCCTATCGATCCACCGCCACTCCGCAAACACTACCTGCGGCCCTACCGCGAAAAACGAAATTCGTAAATTTCGAGGATTTGTCTCTTTCACTCTAATGACGATTTGAGTGACAGAGAAAAATCCTCGAAATTTAAGAATTTCAATTTTCGCGGTAAACGGCCTGGGTCGTGTCACATTCATGTCATAACAAATGGATAATTTCAAAGTTTGAACAGCCTGCTCTCGAATACCACCCCTGGACCTAATTTGTTGACAACAATAGACATTGTATCAAGAAAATGGCGAATCGAAATTAGTTCCACGCTAAACAGTTCATTGTACCGCACCTGCCTATTTGAGATTAGATCTTCAAGTAGATTAACTTATTTAGTGAGATTTTTTACTTACTACTAGGTGAGGTGAGATCTAATGAAACCAATACCTAAATTGTTTATGGCAATTAAGAATTAGAAAAGGCTAGGTATTAATGATTCTAAGAGGATAAATATTTGTAGAGTGTTTAAAGGTAGGTAATGCAGCCGCCTAGTAAAGTTTATTGACTACTTAGAGTGCCTGCCATTCAGCTCATACTCTCGCATTGGAGCGCGCGAGAGGGATAGAAAGTGAGTCTGCGTTAAACTCACGGTGGCAGCTCATGATATGCCCAAGCCCATAGGTAAATACAGGCAGCATATTGCTCAATTTACTTTTCAGTACAGATGACGCTATTTTTACGCACTAGTGCGAGAAGTGGTTCATTTTACGTCAGGTCGAAATATTCGAAGGGCCATAAGTATGCAGAGACCTACTGAAAAACGTCGTACGATACACGTGCGAAAATGAAAATCGTAACTCGTGTCGATTTAAAGCACTCCCTTCGGTCGTGCTTTAATTTATTTCCACTCGTTTCGATCTTCATTTCATTCGTACTTGTATCGTACCTAATGTATACTATAGCAACCTTCTTTGATTATTTTCGAGTACGTATTTAGTTTATTATTTTCTCAGTTATAGAAATATGCATTTATTTATAGTGCTTATCAATTATTCACTGTAGGTCTTATCACTGAATAGTGTGTCTAAGTTTTGTTATTTGGTTAACTTGTAGAGAATTCATTTAGTCTAGCACTGGCCCTTAATTTATTGTATATAAACATTTAAATAAATAAAGTAATGCTTTATATAAAAAAAACACTAAATAGATAGGTACCTACTAATTTAATTCGGTGGCAGTTAAATCGAAATGTGTGAGTAAATAGAGGATAATTCATTTGACTAGTCGGAATTAAAAAGAAAACTAAATTAAGTACTTGTATAATTATCTTCCTTTTGAAAATCAAATATTTGGTTAAAAATAGACGCCAGTAAAAGCTGCAAATAAGCGCGAAAGATTTCCATATAAGGATACGTACGAGTATTTCTCAAATAATGCCAAGTATGTCACGACTATGTCCAAAAGATAAGGATTTAAGATGGGAATAACTATTTATTTGTAAATTAGCCGGTACTACGAGCTTTCTATTTTCATACAAAAATTAGATAATTTTCTGTAGGTACAGTCAAGGGCATTAATATACATACACTTCTCCATACTGATCCCTTACAAATGTGTCTATATATTAATGCACTCGACTGTACCTGTCTGTGGCAGGTCACCAAACTATATTGAGAGATACGTACCAAAATTTCGCCATTTATATAATCTGTATATATAGTCTAAATCTGCACTCAAGCCCAAAAGCTAATAGTATTCCAAGAGGATTAAGTGTTGTTGACAGAATCCATTATATTTGACCCTCTTTTCAACCAAAAATTATAGCTTGGTGCAGTACAAATAATCTCTATTTGCCGAACTTGTTCCAAAAAAGCAACATGTCAGCATTTTTAGAATCTTTAAGTTGACTCTTGATTCTCGAACACAAATAGCAAATAGCCACACGGTAAATATAAGACACTATTGAGAGGAAGATACTATATCACAAATTGCTTTGCGCTTGAAAAAACCGATCTAATCGATGTAAAAAAGAAGCTATTATGCAACGATAATTGGATCGGGTTATTGACCGTATGCCGACGTAAAACATATGTGATATGGTTGTGTTGTTTTTTTTAAATCACTTTCTCAGCTTTTTTCTACTTGATACCGATCGATACGTGCGTGATATCATTTGAGTAGGTAATATGTTTTGCTACGGATGAGTTAGTTAACAAGGTTAATAAGAATTTGATTGTTGTGTGTCGGAATTGAATTAGCTTAACATTGAATGGAGGTGATGTGGAGTACTCGGAGAATCCAATTGATAGCACGAGGAAATCCGGCCACGGGAACTACTTAAGGTGGTATGTTTGCCATACTATACAATTATGTTTTAATTACACAATATTACACCTTATATACAAATATGCGCATGTATTCACTTTCGTTTACTAATTTGCGCTAAATAGAATTTGCGATAGTGAATAGACTTTTTTAAATAGATAAATTGCGTTAAACAATTATTTGATAATGATAAAAGATTGATTATGGGCAGCAGCGTCATCATAGTGGACACATTACTGCGATCGCCAATCTGCTTGCCCAGCGTGGCGATTATGGGCATTTACCTCGTAATGCGTCTATACGCATAGTTAATAGGAGAGGCCTACGTCCAGCAGTGGACTATCATAGGCTTGATGATGTGTGATGTGAAACCCGTAATGTTCATTTTTTATCGTTAATAAAATATATTATGTTTCGTGTGATCATAGTGATTTTTGCATTTGTTTAGCAACAAATAAAAATTATTTGCCTAGAACTATTATCAATACTTATCATTATCACCTACTGTGACAAGATATGAGCGCGGGGCAAGCGACAAAATATATGAACTGACAGGCGGCTAGAATAGATGCGCTAGCCCCTGATTAATTGGGTGAACCAACTTTTTCTTCCTTGCCATGTTTACGGTCTCCTGAGTCTCTGGTTTTATGCAAAATTATGCTACTTAAACCATGCAAACATGCATTTTTCTGGTATTAATAAGCCGTTTCCTTGATGGGCGACCTACAAACGTACTACGTGCATGTACCTATGCATAATTATAAGTAGTACTTACATACAATTTGATTCACCCAATTACATGAATCTATTTCTTGACTTTACCTATACCTACCTACCCTAACGTATATTTCCGGATTTATGACATCGTTAATTCGTTAGGGAACTTCTTGTTCCCAGTAACCCCAGCACATTATGGTGTACCTCCATGTAAAATCCAGTTTAATTATTTTTCTAGAAACCGCACGATGACTTAACCACAGAATATATACTTAACGCCATATTCCTAATGAAAAAAAGGTAGACACAGTATACAATCAATTGGAATCCTAGGCCACTCTACATCTACAACCATGTCACAGTGACAACTAGTAAGAGATCTTTCAATCTGCTTTATATAGGGTGTCCCAAAAATAACGCAAGATTTAAATGTAATGAAAAAGCATACTTTTTTCGACCAATTCCAATTTTTTTTCCTGACACACAAAGTACACAGAATAGGATTAAGGATTATAATTGCAAATCCCCCAGCAGCCCTGGTCTCCTTGACGAAAAACCATTTTGACCCCATTTTCTGACCGTTTTTCGTTCATTTCAGTGAATCCCGAATATTGCGATTTAACAAGATTGTTTATTTTTTATGGGGTTATTTAAAGACCAAAGATCTGTGCCAGCAAGCTGTCAATCGCCCATGGTTTGAAGGAGGGGATTTCACACTGCAGCAACGAAATTCACCCATATTTATGCTAATTTCATAGAAAAATTTAACAAAGGAGTGCTATTTACAGCAAAGCCTTCGAAGTAATTTCTCAGCATGCCTTACCATACTAAACCCTATTCTTTGTAATTTGTGATTAAATCAAGAAATAAGAAAGTCAAACAAGAAATAAGTATTTTTCATCGATTTCAAATCTTGCGTTATTTTTGGGACACCCTTTACAAGGTGTAATCGTAAAGTGTTGCCAGGCGATTACTTCGTATCGTACATATAAGAGATATTATAAAATATCAGACGGATATCAAAAGTTCATTACCTAATCAGTAAACCTACATTAATAATTTACTTAATAAAATCAGAATTATCCCTAACATGAACTTCAAACTCTCCTATATGTTTAGTAGGTACAGTCAAGTGCAAAAAGAAGTATCGAAAGAATCCGCTCTTAAATATGTTCGGCGTTCTTATTACACAGAATTAGAGTGCACTGAGACATATTTTTGAACATTTTTGTGTACACCTTATTTTGTCTTTGACTGTACGACATTCGTTGAAAGACTAGTTTATATGGTCTAGTCAAATTTCAATATTTTATTGTCTTATAAACGGTGGTTTTACCATTTTATTGTAGTTTACTCTTGCAAATAACTAATTTCAAGCAGTTTTATCTCTTACAGCACCGACGGTCTACTTTGAGAGTAAGTCTTCGTAAGAACTAAATGTATGGGAGGGTTTAAACTTAATTTTTCTCATATTGCTACTTTTATTTTAAAAAGTTACATAGTAATGCAATTTTATTAATTTGGCAACGCACTTTAGATATGAATTGGAAAAATCTTATAGGTATATCTCACATTTAACGATTACATCCTGTATAGTGTCACTTTGAAGCAGTTCCCGAGTGGCCTAGGGTTCTAATTGGTAGACTGTACCTACAGTAAATATAATAATGGCCACCGTAATTAAAGAAACGGTGTAATCAACGTAATGTTCCGCAACGTCTGTTATTATGGATTTACTGAAAATAAGGTTAATTCCGTGGTCAATAGCTCTTACTCACGCAGTTGTCGCCGACTACGTTATTAAGTTTTTACGGCTAATACTGCTACGTTTCGATATTAATCTAACGTACATACATAGGTATTAATCTAACACGTTATCATAATTTACACCGCGTTGTATACTTAATAATGAAAGCAGCCAATTTTCTTTGTGCTATCAACTATAGGTGCATTCCACGAAAAGTCTACTTTGTCGGGAACGTGACGGCTATGACAGCTACCTTAGAAATATATGGAAAGTGCGAGAATTCTCTATAAATACAAACACCCAGTTATAAAATTAAGATACAGCAAAAATTGTATTCGTAACTTTCTTAAGGTGCATTCAGACCAAGCGAGCATTCGCTATTGTATCCCCCACTCTACGAAATTTGATCGTTACACAAAACGTGATTCGTTGATTTCATAGAGTGGGGGAATATAATAGCGAATGCTCGTTTGGTCTGAATGCACCTTTAGATGTACGCAAAGAACGGCGTCACGTACCCGACATTCACGTGGAATGCACCAATACCTACGCGCTTACATTTTTCAAAGCTGCCTTTTTTCTAATGCCAAAGGTTGTTGGGCAGTGTATGCCTAGTAGTTCGTATGAATAATTGTCGAAACACAATGTACACGAATCTGATTTTTATTTTGATTATGCCCCTTAACTATTAACTATCGACAATTTTTTGGCAATCGACCCGTATATTACTAATAGCTGCATGTTAGGAACATAGTTGGTTCGAATTGAACTGCATGCTAGGAACATACCTAATTGGTTCGTTTGGGGTGTACGGTACGAATTTATTGATGTTATTTCTTTGACAGCTACACTACCGATTAGCGCGAATCACTTGTTTCGATTTCCTATTTGTTACCACCTCGAAATCGGATATTTGTAGTATTTTATAGTTTAATTTAAAATACTATGAAGGTTCAATCAATATTTTACGCATAAACATACTGGCCACGCAGCACGATGAAAAATAAACTTGAGTTTTTTTTTTACAGTTTCGTTGTCGCTTGGATAATCTAAAGAGGTTTTAAGTTTTTTCTATTTTTCATAGCATAGAAATAAATGAAAACCTCCTTAGATAATCACCAAATTAAAAATTTTAAAAACCGACTTCAACCGATTTCTCAAAGATCCCCGATCTGTTTCCATCATTGGTTTCCTTAAATCCTACTTTCTGAATGCAAATTCTTGTAAATGAATGAAAATTACCAAAAGCGCCATACATGTACCTATAACATTTGAAGAGATCCCTCGATTTCTCCAGGATCCCATCATCAGACCCCAACTTGGTGCCAATGGGACCATCTCGGGGTAATACACGTTCGATCACAAAAAGAAATTTTAGAATCGGTTCACTATTCTCGGAGATATCAGGTAACATACATACAACAAAAAAAAAAATCAGTCGAATTGAGAACCTCCTCCTTTTTTTGAAGTCGGTTAATAAAAAAAGTATGGTAATACTAAATACAATTAAATAAATTCAGTATCTAAGTGTCTGTTACGAAAACCTCAAACATACCTATTTAAAAATGTAAACGGATATGTATAAATACTAAACACCTATCTATGTGTTCCTAAATACATACCTACCCTATTCTGTTTTTGTTCAAAAATGTAATTTGCCATTTTTATATGTTAATCGCATTGAAGCTTTAAATATGTAGATATGTAGGTACAGTAGGTACAGCAGTATTTCGACCGTTTCCGAATAAATCAATGGGAAATGCTCAGTTAAATAAAATAATTTCCATATACCTATAATTTCCGTTTTGCTCTATGATAGGCAGAAACTACCATTAAAAAGCGATAAAAGACGTGGGCTACGTTCAAGAGTCCTAATTTATGAAAATGGCACTAAAACTAAGACTACGTGTATATTTCAACGCATAAAGATTAGACGAGCTATAAACTACATGCGTAAAATGCAGTATTTATTGCATTGCGGTCATTAAATGGGATGAAAACATTAAACTACCATTTGAAAGATTCGACCATAAAGGAAGCTGAGGCTGCTTATTCTAGAATAGATGTTTTGACTACCGTCAAAATACAGTGGCGTTCAGAATTGCATGGACGATTTATGAATGAATTCATTCATAAAGTGTACATGCAATTATGAACCCGACTGTACATACGTCCAGCCCAACCGCTTGAATGCACTGGGAATAGGTACACAATGTGCATGCGCATCTAACACATCATCAGCCTATGTTAGCCCACTGCTGGACGCAGGCCTCTCCTATTAACTATGCGTATAGACACATTAGGAGGTAAATGCCCATAATCGCCACGCTGGGCAAGCGGATTGGCGATCGCAGTAATGTGTCCACTATGATGACGCTGCTGCCCATCATCAATCTTGTAGAATGGTCAGTGACACTTTAATCCCTTAGTCAACTCTTACGACACCCGCAGGAGGAGTTGGGGTGGTGACAACCCAACTAGCAAAGAAGTCATATAAATCAAGAGTGATACGACCTTTAGCCATATAAGAGTTTTATAGTCGTTTTAGTTAACCTGTTAGTCAAATAAACGTTATAAATCTGATAGTTTAGTCGTCGTACCAAATAGTCTAATTACTATGGTAAATAAACGTTTTTACGACTTAATTATACAACAATCATGTAGAGGTTTTAAAGAAAACGTTTACTTAATGA
>JALPQI010029401.1:0-23597 GCA_025490895.1 Thaumatotibia leucotreta
TTTTAATGCAGCTTCCATGAGAATGTTTTCTGGTACTGTATCTGCTAAGACATTTCGTAATTCGTCTAAGCATGACATAAGTTTGGCCTCATCAAGCTCAGTGAGATTCAGCGAGCGAATATCAAGTGATTCGCGGCGCTCGAGAGACGGTCGCGAGGTATCTGCTTCGCCCTCAGTTTCCTCCTCAATATTGTCGTGACTATCAAGGAAGTGGGAAATAGCTTGCTGATTCCTCGACCGATCGTACAGGAATTGAGCAGAATCGTTCGGTGACAAACAGCTGTCTTCCTCCACTGAATGACCATAAAATTCATCGTCGTCGTAGTCGTATGAATAGCTCCTATTTCTGAAGTTTCTATGGCGCGCCATTTTATTTTTGAATAGTGCAATCAATAATTAACGACACCACATGTTTTAGTTATCACTCCTTTCGTTCCTTAAAAACAAACATCATAATTATTATTGACCTGAATAGGGACCAAAGTGAAATTGCTATATAGTGTATAATTTCGTATGTAAAGTGGTCTACTTACCGGAGGATGTTATTTACGTAAATATGATTATGTAGTTGGATACATAATTGTGATAATGTACAATATTGAAAATTGCGACCACATTTACAAAATGCATGCAATTTACATTGACATGACAATACGCATTAGTTAGTAAATTTTTGACATTGACACTTGAGACTCTTGAGAGAGTCATGAGAGAGTTTATCTTTTGTCGATGGTCTTAAAGGTAGTCACACACTTGCATTTGAATATTCATGGCGGCCGCTTTTTGCGTTTTACACATTTCGTATCCAAATAAACGAACTGCAGCAATTCATCTCTTAAAAAGATGAGATCAATACAACTAAAATAAAGTAAATAAGCGAACAATAAAACCGCGAGAAGACTGCGAACTCACAACATAACGCCAACCATGCGCTTGTTTGCCAGTTTCAGAGTAGGTCTGTGATTGACATTTGTTTTGACACTTGACTTGACATTGACAGAGAGAGGGAAGTGACACGAAATGCAATGTTATTGTGTGAACATTAATTACTACTAGTATTAAACACAATAAAAGCTAAGGGAACGAGGAAAAATAGAAAATTATGTTAATAGTCATACACGATATTGTTTAATATATATTAAGGTTGACCTTGTTAAACTATGGAGTCCCATCCGCTTAATTTGGTAAGTACCTACGCATTTTGTACATTCTTTTCATACGACTATAATAGTTAATTGGTCATGAATAATGATTTATTTTAGGCACATCAACAACATCGGCGTGCGGAAGCTCATCTTATTAACAATCGATACGATGAAGCGATGCAGTGCCACCACAATGCTGCAGAATTATTGCTCGACGCTATGAAATCCACTACGTCGTCTGTAGCCTTGGAATCTATAACACTTCAACACAGCTACCATCTAAAACAAAAAGACCTCATAAAAAGCAAGAAAGAACAATATGCACGAGTAAAAAAGGCGATGGACAATATTAAATGGCTTGGCAAGGATCCATTTTCAAACCTTCAGGGCCATGAATATGCTAAACTACAAGTTGCAATTTACAGAGCTATACATGAAACAGATTCTTTGTTACACTTCTTATCTAACACTAATGATAGCCCTATAGAAGAGAGGGTAGTGACAGACAAAATACTTGCAGGGGATGCTACAGACGGTTTCAAGAAAGAGAAAACACAACAAACTGTAGTAGAAGAATTACGGATACTGAGTCAAAATCTGCATTCCTTAGTTGAACAGCTAGTACTGCAGGTTGAAGTACTTAAAGATGAAAATGTGACATTGAAAGAGAGGGTAAACTATTTAGAAAAAGAGAGAGTGAGGTACCTTAACCTCCCTTCAAATGAGTTTCATCAAAACTTCACCAACATAAGTATGGGATCAGAGAGTTTGCCAAAGGAGTCTGCTCAGAGAGTACCAGTCACGCCTATACCCACCACATCTGCAGGCACAGTTGATCCTAACTTTGATTTGACAGCTTTGCGTGAATAGTACTTAAATTTCCATTTAAATTGACATAGATTGAATATCTCTTATAAAATGCTGTTCATGTAATTCTTCTGAAAATGCAAAGAAAGCAGTATTGAGATGACAAGTTCTCTAAAATATTGGCAGTAAATGCTGAAATTGTATGTATTTCATTGGCAGCCTTCAGCTGCCTTAAAATGGAAAATTAAATCATAAGGGACACTTTCAGGGAAAAATGTCATGAAGATCTTCCTCTTTGACCTTGCCAGTTGAATCCTTATCCAACCTAGGCTTATATCTGAGTACCTTATTCCTTACCTAGACAGTATGAACATATTTTTTTGATTGTTAATAATTTAATTAGACCATTGTTTGTTCTTATTGTGAAGTTTAATTTATAAAATAAAAATTTCAGGAATAAAACTCCAATTTCTTATATAGATATGTATTATTGCATATTGGTCTTACACAAAAATAAAATCGTATTCTTGTTTTACATGTAAAAATAAACTTCCCGATATTTATCAGGAATAACTATATCTTACATCTAAAAGAAATCTATACATACATTAACAATCAATTAAACTAACAACAATTTTATATTTTTGGTAACATGGAATATTACATCAAACACTATCAGCACTACAACATTATACATTGTGTTAATTCTATTTGAAATATTGTTATTACAGACTATGTTCATTTAGATTTCATTATCATCAGAGATCGGAAAAATGTGCGTCATTGTTCGCAATAATATGGACATGACTCCAAAGTTGATTAAAGGAATAATAAAAAGAATAATTTCTTATAATTTGATTTTGAAGCTTTAAGGTGGCTATATGTAAAGGTTTTCATAGTTACCGGTGTCAAATAGGTAATTTTTTGAGAATGATTAAATGATTAATTGTTCAATCAACTTTAGAGTCACGTCCATATTATTGCGAACAATGATGCATATTTTCCCGATCTCTGATTATCATTGAAATTATATTGTAGTTAACATAAAAACCTTGCCATGATCAAACCCTTAGGATATGAGACTGAGACATTCAAAATAAATATTTTAATGATCACATAAATGCCAGTAAGGTTCTTATTCTACAAGCTCTTAATAAAGACCATACAGATCCAATCAAAGTTTTGTTTTGTTGATATTGTAAACAGTATGAACAGATTAAAAGGGTTATTGGAACCTACTTAATTTACACAAGTCCTACAAGCACATAGTAGCCAGATTTTTTAAGATTGATTCAATATTGAGTTAAAAGCAAAAATAAATACTGATTCAGTTATCTTATTTATAGCTCACAAGCACGTCATGACAATAACACTTCACATTTTAAGGCACCCGTCCTAACGGCAGCAATAAAGACCAACTGAAGACTACATATTTTCTGCAAAACATGTACTATATAACCCTTAAATGCATTCAAATTTGAATTCTGACATTCTGTCAATAGATTCCAGAATACAATGATAATTATATGATGCATATATACATCACTATGCATTTAAGGGTTAACCTTTCGGACAAGGCCTGATATATGTGCAGCGCCAAATACCGTTAACAAATCACTAGACCTACACGCACGTGCGTAAAGTTCAATGCTATGACAACCAATTCCAACAGGCATATTTAACAAAATGTAAGTTACTGAGTAGAGCATCAATGCGACACAACACATAATCAAGCATTTTTGTGAAGTGATTAGTACAGTCAGCGTTTTATGTGATTATATTTGATGTGGACTGTACACTTGTACAATTCTTTATAAAGAGTTTTACGCTCTAGTTTAGTTACAGTTGTTACCATTTAATTATATTGGGTCAGAAGATTCAAGTTTCATAGAACTGCAAGAAAGTACTTATCTCTTACAAGTAGGTAAGGTCCATTTCAAATACGAAGGCCCGATTCCATGAGACAAAGTCATTACATTAGGCGTCAACTATAGGATCAGTGGTAACAAAAGATACCTGGCAATATCCTTTGTGGCATGATATTTTATGCATGCATCAGTGTATGACATGTGCCAAATTGTAGTGGACCAATTAAATGACAAATGTTTCGAGTGGCATCGGGCCTTCGTATTTGAAATCGACTATACCTACCTACCTACATAGTATTTACATGCAATTTGTGTCATGTATTTTAATATTTAGGCCACTGGGCATTTTAACTTTTAAGTTTCAGTACATATAAAAATAATACACTTAAATACTGTGGAAATACAATAACATAAAGAAACTTATTTAATACATACTTAATTATTATTATTTTAAGAAAATGCTTTTTGTATCGTCCACTACTTATACTAATAAAATACTATAATAGGGTTAAACTATATAGCTATATGTACACAACAAACCGAATTTGTATTATTTTTAAACATCGTTTTAAAGCATTTGAGAAGTACGACATGAATAGGCACTAAAATGGCAAATCACATATTTTGAAAGTGAACAGTGTTAATAAACTCACAACCACATATACAAAAGAGAACATTATGCTTTCTACACGTAAATAACAATTAATTTCATATCATAATTTTATGTTTTAATATTTTTTATATAACTAACACCAATCAATGGAGTGAGTAGAGTTTGGAAGTTGATATCTGAAGAGACTCATAATTATTATTCGAGATCGCACAAATGTATTTAGTTTTATTATGAAACTGATTAAATAATATAGTAAATATCGTCGCTATACACAAACACAGTCACCATGAGATATATCAGAGCGGCAGTACTAAATATACAAAGTCCGAACGGTGGGAGCAAAAATGTACTTTTCATTATTGCTTCATTATTCATTAGTGCTTAATTAAATATCGACTATTCTATCGATATCCATCCAAACCAATATTTTTTGAATTAAACATTTATTGATCAAATTTATTATCCCGCCCTAATAGTTCTACTTCTTTTCCAGATTTCAATATAATAAAGACTTAAGTTGAAACGCCAACCTTTTTATTCAAATCCTGATTTTTATTGTGAATATTATTGTCTCGAGGATGTAAAAGTTTTTTTAAGTGCATTTTCAACTTTAACTAGAAGAAACTTAACAATAAATCTCTAATCCACAAATTATTCATATGGATGTCGATAGAATAGTCGATATTTAATTAAACACTAGTGACAAGTACATTTTTGCTCCCATCGTCCGGGCTTTGTAAATACAGGGTATTCCTCGAGCCACTGAAAACCTTGAACGGGGTGATTTAGTAGGCTATACTGAACAACTTTTAATATGGGGCCAATCACGAAATCTAAAAAAAAATTGTCTTTTTCATACATTTTGACCGATTGATCACGACATTTTATATGAAAAAGGCAAATTTATTTTTTGAGATTTCTGGGTTAGCTCCATAGTAAAAGTTATTCTGTTTAACCTACCAAATCAACCCGTTCATGGTTTTCAGTGGCTCGTGGAACACCCTGTATATGAACTGTGCACTCTAACGCCGTAACAAGAGAGGCCTGCTCTGATATTGTGATCCTGATCACCATGGCTTGGCCTAGATGGACCATGTAGTCACGTCTAATAATATGTATAGATTTCTTAACGTTTGTCAAAGGCATAAGGTTCAAAATCGTATACATATTATTAGAGCCGACTGTACATGCAAAGCGGTGATGAATGAGCAGACGCTCACACGAGAATGTTAGATTCCAGTCAGGGGTTGGTAACGGTGAATTTTTCATCATCTTTAGACTTGACAAAACAACGAAAACCAAGTACCATTACCACAAAAACTAAGCTAACACAAATACTGATGAGTGTAAAACTATGTGCGGAAAAACAATAAATGATATAGGTACTAATAACAATTATAACTATTAACGTATGTCTCCTGTTGCGAGTCCAGGGGGGTTACCATGACGTACTAATGCGGTTAAGGGAAAGGGACAGAGATATACGACTTGTATAGCATTGTCCCTTTCGACCTAAACTGAACCGCATTAGTAGGTACGTCATGGTAACCCCCCAGCAGTCATAATATCAAAACGCAACGAAGGTAAAATATCTGTCTGATCTTATTCATAGGTAGCGAATTTAACGTGGACAGCATTCAAAGTCGATTTTTCGAGAAACCCAAACAAAGACCCGTCTCTCCACCATATCGCCGCTCTATTACCTCGTATCGGCAGCACACTCACTTGAGGGAAAAATAGTACATTGTGCATCAGGAGAGGTAAGTACGGAATTCGTCCGCCTACGGCGTCGGGCTTTTAACACTCGTTAGTATTCCGCTTACCGACCGTGATGCATACAATGTTTTTCATCTTGCATAACTTGCCGACAAAAAAATGGTTTTAAGACTAAATATTATTAAATGACGTACTGACGTTTGTATTCTTCCCTAGGGAATTTCACTTTTCTATTACTCCCACTACGCATGCAAGCAAAGGCGCGCTTAGACAGCAATTGTGATGAAAACATCCTTATCCACTGTGAACGAAAGGTAATATTTGCATGAATGGTTGCTATAGATCGTAAAAATAGCGACGACATGTCTGTGGACAATTATAGTAGCACTATTAAGGTGCGTTCAAACTAAAAGAGCATTCGCTGTTCTAACCTCCCACTCTACGAAATTCGATCGGTACACAAAACGTGATTGGTTGATTTCGTAGAACGGGCGCTAGAACAGCGAATGCTCTTTTGGTTTAAACGCACCTTTACAAGTGCTACATTGCTAGAAAATTTGGCAAAACGGGCACGGGTATTATGCCGCGTAATGACAGTCGACTAAGGGATTTAAGTGTCACTATTCTTGATAGTATATGTAATCAACAAGCTCAAATGGAAGTGGACAGGACATATGTTGAGAGAACCAGGAGAAAAATGGTCAAAAACTGTCACACTATGGTATCCAAGAGATAAGAAAAGGAAAAAAGGCAGACCTTGCCGCAGATGGGAGGATGACATAAAGGCAATTGCAGGGCCAACATGGACGAGAATAGCAACCAACAGAGACGAGTGGAGGGTCTTGGGGGAGGCCTATGCCGGAAGGCAAGTCGACCGATGTCAAATAATTAATTAATTAATAATAATAAGTAAACAAAATGTATGACACAATGCAAAGGATTAATATTAAAAAGAAAACAATAATATATAAGGTGACATATTCAAAGAAATGAAATGAAATGTTATTAAATTTATTATGTATGAATGAGGTCGAAATAAATGGCTATTTTATTTTATTTTATTTTATTTTTTATTCTTGATAGTAGATTGATGATGGGCAGCAGCCTCATCATAGTGGACACATTGCTGCGATCGCCAATCCGCTTACCCAGCGTGGCGATTATAGGCATTTACCTCCTAATCGTATAGTTAATAGAAGAGGCCGTTCAGCAGTGGACTGAGATTCGTTTACAGGAGATTCTTGAATGGCAGCAGCATCATCATAGACGCTACTGCGATCGCTCTATGCGACCATACGCATAGTTAATAGGAGAGGCCTACGTCCAACAGTGGACTAATAAAGGCTGATGATGTGTGATGGCATGTGATGTGATTGGCATAGCCTGAAACAGCTCATGGTCACTGAGAAGGTTCATCACTAAGATGGTCTGACCAATGCCGCTCAACTCTGAACCTTCATAATGCAGTCTATGAAGCCAACATAACAAAAGGAGCATGATGAGTTGATGACCTAGCAATAGGTAATCCAGGTATCGGAACCGGTTTTTTAGAAAAACCTCGAAATAGCTCAAAATTTTAAAATGTTTTACACTCTTTATGTAGTATTTAACATTTTATGTAATTATGAACATCATACATATTTTTGAATTACTCCATTAACAAAAAAATTATAAACCGAACGAAAAAGAGCGGAATTCGAACCGTGCTTTTGTATGGAGATAAAACCGGTAGCCGATCCCTGGGTAAATCACGTCTTTCAGTGAGAACATCGATCGACTCTAGGAGTCATAGCGACGTAAGAGCGTGTCATATTTTCGCAAAGTGTACAAGGGTCAATCGTAAAAAAAAACATAGTTAAAAGCTTAATCAAAACCAAAATCACGATCGTTTCCGTACGTGTTACAAAACTTAGTCGTATACAGTTCGCCAGTAGAAAACAAAATAATGCAAACAAGCCTAAAAACTCGCATTTAATCATCACTCACATTTAGAACATAATCTTGGTTTTATCAACTTAAAACTTGAGTTCAAAACATTTTGAGTTAGTATTAACGTAAAAATACATCAGCGAATGTGTTTCACGATGCAAAGACGTCAAATACAATGGAAAATCAGCCACATTTGATTACGTTTTTGTTTTCTACTGACTAACAATATACATACTATATGGTAGTTATATTCTATCAACAACCTTAGCCAGTAAAAAAAATACGGCAAATTTAAAAATTGTAGGCGCGTATTATTGACCTACCAGCCAAAGGTTGTTGAAAAGAGTGATGTTTAATTTTGTTTTAATGAAGACCTTTAACTACGTAAGGACAAGCGGGGCAAATACAACTATGAGGTAATTTCAACTAATGGACTTTTAATCTGTTTTTAAGAACTTTTGGATGATACCTAGAACATTCTTTGAATTATTTCAAAAGCAACTCAATACAATAGCAGGTAAGTATGATCTTTTTACAAATTAAGAGTACGAAATTTCAATTAGCCGGAATTACCTCATAGTTGCATTTGTCCCGCTTGACCTTACTTAGTTACTTTTTTTGCAATGGACCCGTAAGTTTTTATTGCAATTTACTGAACTACCACTTTAGATTTGATTATGCTTGTTATGAAATCGTCAATTTAACACGTTCGCCTCGGGTACTGTTTCACTAAGTGCTTATACTATGCTGATCGAAATTATCTGATAGAAATCCTATGCCAGTGACACGCTTGTGTGACCGAAAAGATTGTACTCCTATGCCGGCGACACAGCAATGTGTCAAAAACGTTCTTATTTCTATGCCACTGGCATAGGAGTGAGAACTTGATTGATGCTAGTGGCATAAGAATAAGATTACTTTGATCACGTATGTGTGTAACTGGCATAGGAGTTAGAGTTTGTTGATCACAGACGCTGTGTCACCGGCGTCGAACGTGTTAATGAAGACCTTTAACTACGTACTTAGTTACTTTTTTTGCAATGGACCCAAGTTATTATTGCAATTTACTGAACCCACTTTAGATTTGATTATGCTTGATATGAAATCGTCAATTTAATGACTTACCCCCTTATTCATAAACGTTTGCTAACTTAACAAGCCGCTAATAATCGTTTGTCCCTTTCGGTCTTAACAATGTGTCCATAAGAGCAAAAGGGACAAACAATTATTAGCGGCTTGTTAAGTTAACAAACGTTTATGAATAAGGGGGTAAAAACGCAATATTTCCTACGCAAAGCTAAATAAAATCAACCTTAGGGTGTATAAGGCGGAGGCGGCGGTAGTATAGAAAGGTCGTCAAACGGGAAGTACTGAGTGCCGAGTACCGGCGGCGCGTACACCGGCAGCGCCGCCGGGAAGTCGGCGGGCGGGTAGGCGTGCGGCGTGTACGGCGGCAGCGCCGGGACGGCCGGCGTTGGACCCACGCTGGTAAAAAAACATCAGATAGTGATACGCGGCTTGTAACCCTGTTTCTCGCCGAGATTTGTATAGTGCTTTTCTCAAACTTGCCATGAAATAAAACGAGCTGATTTCGCCGAACCATACTATTTGATTTGTAAATAAATCAATAGTACCTACAGTATCGTACAACATTAAAAAAACATTTGCGCCTAACTTTTTTAAAAATCTGTTTGAGGTATCCTTTTACCTGGTGGTATAGACATTAGTTTTTAGGTTATTTTTCTGTGGCTGAATGTCAAGACCTAGTTGTACAATTTGACGTTTCAAAACAAAAGACAGTTTGTTTGCAGTCCTAGGTGTGAAATAAATACATGAAATCTCTTTACATATCATCTTAGCACATGACACCGGATACATAGTATTTCCGGGTTTGATTTAACGTAAGTAACATCAACATTCCGTAGGTAGCAAGTTTGAGAAAAAAACATTTTCAGAAATTTCTTTCTCGCAAGATTTCCTACGCAAAGCTAAATAAAATCAACCTTAGGGTGTATAAGGCGGAGGCGGTGGTAGTATAGAAAGGTCGTCGAACGGGAAGTACTGAGTGCCGAGTACCGGCGGCGCGTACACCGGCAGCGCCGCCGGGAAGTCGGCGGGCGGGTAGGCGTGCGGCGTGTACGGCGGCAGCGCCGGGACGGCCGGCGTTGGGCCCACACTGGTAAAAAAACATTTTCAGAAAGGACTTTGCGTCAAAATGAAACAAAAACCAACAGAGCTGGGAGTAGTGTCATTAAAAAGGTCTGTTTATGGGTCAATCACTTTTTTTATGCTGTTATTCTGTCACATTACCCAGGGGACAACAGTGGGATACTTTGTTAGAAGAAAGTATACTACAAACTCTACTATCATGACTTTTTTTTTGCAATGGACTCAAGTTATTATTGCAATTTACTGAACCCACTTTAGATTTGATTACGCTTGATATGAAATCGTCAATTTAATGACTAAAAACGCAATATTTCCTACGCAAAGCTAAATAAAATCAACCTTAGGGTGTATAAGGCGGAGGCGGCGGTAGTACAGAAAGGTCATCAAACGGGAAGTACTGAGTGCCGAGTACCGGCGGCGCGTACACCGGCAGCGCCGCCGGGAAGTCGGCGGGCGGGTAGGCGTGCGGCGTATACGGCGGCAGCGCCGGTACGGCCGGCGTTGGACCCACGCTGGTAAAATCAACCTTAAGGTGTATAAGGCGGAGGGGGCGGTAGTATAGAAAGGTCGTCAAACGGGAAGTACTGAGTGCCGAGTACCGGCGGCGCGTACACCGGCAGCGCCGCCGGGAAGTCGGCGGGCGGGTAGGCGTGCGGCGTGTACGGCGGCAGCGCCGGGACGGCCGGCGTTGGGCCCACACTAGTAAAAAAACATTTTCCGAAAGGACTTTGCGTCAAAATGGAACAAAAACCAACAGAGCTGGGAGTAGTGTCATTAAAAAGGTCTGTTTATGGGTCAATCACTTTTTTTATGCTGTTATTCTGTCACATCACCCAGGGGACAACAGTGGGATACTTTGTTAGAAGAAAGTATACTACAAACTCTACTATCATGACTTTTTTTTGCAATGGACTCAAGTTATTATTGCAATTTACTGAACCCACTTTAGATTTGATTACGCTTGATATGAAATCGTCAATTTAATGACTAAAAACGCAATATTTCCTACGCAAAGCTAAATAAAATCAACCTTAGGGCGTATAAGGCGGAGGCGGCGGTAGTACAGAAAGGTCGTCAAACGGGAAGTACTGAGTGCCGAGTACCGGCGGCGCGTACACCGGCAGCGCCGCCGGGAAGTCGGCGGGCGGGTAGGCGTGCGGCGTGTACGGCGGCAGCGCCGGTACGGCCGGCGTTGGGCCCACGCTGGGAAAAAAAACATTTTCAGAATAGTACATTACTACCGAGGCCGGGAAGTGACTGGTGGACTGGACAACCCGTCACTTCATGGCCGAGGTATGTATAATGCTTTTCTCAAACATGCAATGAAATGAAACAAAAAAATGTATCTTCTTTCTAAGAAATTATAAGTCAACTACATAACTAAGTCTTTGAAACACAACAAAAGTCAAATACGACACCGACACCTCATTTTTTTTTTAAGATTGACCTAGGTCGCGTTTTATAAAGTTACAATTTACAATTTCGCTGTTTGCCTCTCTTTCTAGCCAATACGTGCGTGCGTTAGAAAGGCAAACAGCGAAATTGTATATTGTAACTATATAAAACGCGACCCTGTTTGAAAGTTGCTAATTTTTAATTTAAAAAAGCGGTATTAGACGACGCGGTCGGTTGGGTCCAATTAATCGCATGCAGTGATCGGGGCCGACGGATCGCGCCGTATAATACTGCTTTTTAAATATTATTTTGAGTAGTTATTGTACATTTATTTTAAATGATATAATTTAAATACCTAATTATAACTGGAAAAATTTGCCAATCTTTTTTTTTATACTAATATTACTTACAGATAATTATTGGCTAAAAGCCAAGATGCTAGGTCACAACCCTATGTCAAATGAAAATTAAAAAAGAGGTACTTGCCGGCCTAGGCCGGCAACGAGGTACTTCCCGGCCACTTTTTAGGCACGTAACTACAACATTTCATTGCATGTTTGAGAAAAAAACATTTTCTACAATTTCTTCCTCAAACAGGGACCTATTGCATAACAAATTACAACTAATATTGTAAGCGGAAGTCTCTTTCTAGTGACTATCTTTCTAGTGAGATAGAAAAGAGACTTCCGCTTGTAATATTAGTTGTAATTTGTAATGCAATAGGCCCCGGGTTGTATATTTGGATAATGTATTCAATAATGTTAAAAATTGATAGGCTGATAGTCAATGATGTTGACAAGATCTACCCATTTCCCAAAACGCCCCAATATGTTACCAAAAATGTACCTATAGAAATCTGGTAACAAGACAGGAAAATTCCATACAAACATTCTGGAACATTTTGGGAAATGAATCTTCCTCTACATCGTAGACTACCAGCCTATCAATTTTTATCAAATCCAAAAATATGCAAACTTTTTCAGAATTGATCACATATGTAAAATTGTTTATAACAGTGTATTTTCGGAAAATCAATGGTTTATAGGTGAGTATTAGGAAAACATGAAAGAAAATCAGTCTTTCTTATAAACAGACCTTTGGCCTGATTTGGTCAAGGAACCACTCAATCCTCCACATTATGGTCTTAAAAGTCTCAGTATGACAGCGCGACTTGAACACGAAGTCATTTGACTTGTTTGTTTTTTGTAGTAATTAGACTATTTATACTCGTACGTTTAATTTAAGGCTCGATCAACCACACGCATTTTGAGAGCACGCGCCGCTCGCGTGCTCTCAAAATGCGTTGGCAGGCCGCATTGTCAAATTTGGGTAAATTGGCCTAAAGGGCAATTTCATTGCCTATTTGGCTATTTTATGATATTTTGTGAGCAGGTTTCGCTGTTACACTAAATTATTAACATAGCAACGAGGGTAAGCAAACTGAAGTGGCAGTGGGCGGGACATGTTTGTCGAAGAGCCGATGGCCGATGGAGCAGACGAGTCTTGGAGTGGAGACCGCGAACGACTCGCCCGGTGGGCCGCCCTCCCGCCAGATGGACCGACGATCTAAAGAAAGTGGCGGGAAGTGGTTGGATGCGGAGAGCTGAGGACCGAGTATGGTGGCGCGAATTGGGGAAGGCGTATGTCCAGCAGTGGGTGACTATGGGCTGATGATGATGATGTTGATGCCTAAATTATTACCGGAGTTTCAAAAAATAAAGGAAGAATAAGAATTATCCTCTCACCTGTGAGCCTCATACCCGTCCCAGTCCTCCATGAGATTCCGCCGCTGGATGTCTTCGTCGCCGGAGAGCGGCGCGCCCCACAGGTTGGCTGCAGATGCTAGCAATGCTAGAGCACCTGCAAGTTATTGTGTCATTTATAGTACGTTCCCGATTTTGTTTTCTTATCTAGTTAATGTAATATAATATACACCGTGTTTTTATTGATTTCCTTTAAATGAAAGGGAAGCTTATTAGGTCAAAAATAATCAATTTCTCTAAGAAATTAGTATCTTAACTCTTACTGTTATAGAGTAATTAAAAAAATAAGTTTAATGACTGAACAAGTGTATTGCAACCTTTATTACATCATAATGAAACTTATTTTGACATGTGCCGTCAGTCACCTGAGATCTTATTCTTAAGGTTCTCTCACACTTGCCATTTCATTTATTATGTATGAAAACGAAAAAAAATTTTTTTTTACGAAATTAACAAAAGCCGATATACCAGGCAACTTCTATTAATGTCCCAAGTAACCTGTCCAATTTAACGGAAATCAATAAAAACACGGTGTGTATGCATTTATATTAAATCAAATTTATGTTTCGTTTTTAATTAATGCATGTTAGCTGTAAGATGTTACAAAACTATTATTTGAAAAAAAAAACCCGCTGAGTTTCTTGCCGGATTCTTCTCAGGCAGTGGTGTAGGTTTAGAACCGGAAGTAGCCTATTTTTTCTCTCATTCGCTATTTAGTTTAACGATTCAAAAGCGCTCGTTGCTGGGCCTAATTGAATAAAGAATATTTTGACTTTGACTTTCGAATTTCATTGGTTGAGTGAAGATGGCGGAGTGGAGGTATCCACTGCAGGCCTAGACAAGATGCCAATCTGCAATCGTGTACGATAAGCGATAAATAAGTGTATGAGATTGACAGATTCATACGAAAAGTCACGTGACTATTTCCATACATTATTATGGTCACGTGACTTATCGCTTATTGTATACAATTGCAAAATGGCATCTTGTCTAGGCCCGCTCTGCCCCCGTAAGCATAAACGCAGTAACTAGTTTCAAGTGTCAATCAATTGTTTACTTTATTCAAGTACAAATTATGTTCTGGTATTAATTATTTTATTTTATTCTTGAGTACAAGAACTTTCTCATTGTAAGCTCTGCCAACTCTGCTAGACTAGTGTATAATCTCTACAAGGCCTGAATAAAAATCAGATAAAATAGTAAAAATAGAGTAAGTGTTCAAGGGTTTGTGGACTTTGTGGGTACATATTTTTGTCTAGGTTATAAGTGTTATAACTATTAATATTCATTTATTTAATGTCTCCAAGAAGTGATAATTTAAATTGAAATTAATAACTTCAAAATTAGCCATAATAAACGATTCAAAAGTGGAAATATCCTATTCCCATTTGTCACAAGGACAAATGAAAACACCCCTACGAAAGGAACTGCAAAATCATTCCAGAAAGGTCTTAATTAGAAGAAAAAGTACTCACCAGCCCCAGTTATTGTGTAGAATCCATACTCATAATCCACCTGTATTGTGTTGGAATCATAGTTATTCACATTCCCTCCCAACACCACTGTGGTATAATAGCACACGCCAACTATGGCAATCACCCAAAACACACACATTATGCTTGGGATGGCATTTCTTCGCAGCATCTTTATTGCTTTGCTGTTTAGGCTTGTGATGTTGATGAGTATCCCAATACAGGAACAAAGTAGCACCATGAAGCATAATAAGATGAGTACTCTCATTAGTGTAATTGTCTCTGGTGTTGTACATGGTGGGAGACCTGAAAAAATATACATAGAAAAATTCAAAGGCTGTGGTCAGGATAATTTAACCCTTAGGTACATACAGTATCAAAAACGATACGACCGAAATAACACATATCGAAATAAGTAATCAATTGCGACTGTCACACTGTTCTAATTGGCATTGATTGTTAACATAAGTCATTTCAGAAATAGAATGTGTGTTACCATATGCACCTAAGGGTTAAGTTTGTGTTGCGATTAGGTTTTGTAATGTTTATGTGCTACACTAACTGTAGTCCTATTTGTAAAAGAATACAGCATTCTAAATGGAAATAACTTAATGTTATTGTTCTATTCACATTTCTCATTTTCATGTGTTTTCACCTTCAATTTTAATAATAAAGGGTCTAGATAGGAGGTTGCCACTGTAATATACCAATATTATAAATATAGAAGATTATCTGTGGTGTGGTCAGCTTTAGCAGCTGAACATAATTTTATTTCATTAAAATAGATTGACTTACATTTATTATAAATTATTTAAAATCTCTTTAAAGCACTTTCTACTGAACTTACAATTTTCAAATCATGTTTAATTATGTTTATTTCCATGCATACAGGAAAATTTATATTTACTGTGGTTTCAGGTTTTAAGGAAATCATACTCGTAAATTTCATGTAAGTAACATTTCCTTATCCAAGGAATGTAACCTAACTATGGCAATTAAAATTATCAGTGCTAGGGGAAACTCATAAATTAACAACTAAAAAAATTGGTACAAAGACATTTTAATGAGGATAAATAGTTCACATTCACAACCATATATTAGGGTATGCCATGTGTTATTTTACATTACAAACCTGCACAAATCCTTAAGTCCATAATTATATTCTTGACACTTCTAACCATTAACTTGGGTTGTGGCCTAACCCCGGATTATACAAGTGTACCTCATAGTTTCATACTAGGCAGACCCACACAAATAAGACTTTTAATACAAAGAATAAAATCAGTGATTTACATAGAGACAGTAAAACTACAAAATAAAGCCACATATTAACCACAACAAGAGGCAGCCACAGTGCATAAACTTACCCGGATAATCTCTCTTCATTGGTTCAAAATCACGTCCCTGCTCAATGTTAATAGAGTCGTCATAGTCATCATCATCATCAAATGAGAAGAACTGTGACAGCGACAGGCTCTGCGTGCAGTGGAGCCCCTTTATCCTGAACCAGCTGGGCTGTACCAAGGCAGCGCAGGTCAGGAGGAAGGTAGTCACGTTGAAGAAAGCCGCTATTTTGTTTAATTCTTTGTCTTTGAATGGAAGCGTTATTTTTAAGCCTGAAAATAAATTAATGTATTTTATTAAATTTGTATGTAGTGAGAGTAGTATGCTATTGCTTTTTCTTGTTGGTTTGGTGATTATAGTCACAAATAATGGATGCTATTTTTAAGGGACATGATGTTTCAATTTAATATTCAATGCTGGAATTTATATATCACCCAGCTTGCATTCTAAAACAGAAATAAGTAAACTACCTATAAGGAATTTGTTGGAATTACACTGAAGAATTTGAATATGATTGACATTCTGCAAATCATCTAATTATTATTGTAAATAGATTGTTACAAGACTGACAGAGGTGGATAGACTTATTGCCTAAACGCAGATGTGGAAGTTTGATTATAAAATTGTAAATTATGATTTTATCGACGGGTTTGACAAAAATATCTAAAATTTGTATCATTGCAACCTTCATTGGCGTAAATTACAAATATTAGCACTAATCAGCGCAAAATATGAGAACAACGTTGGATGCAAACATATTAATTAGAACTTATCATGGTAACATCAACTAACTAAAAATAGGCGTATGTAGGGGGTGTATCTCAGTATTCTCAGTGGGAGGTCATACCTACTGAATATTGTGTAAACAAATAAAACTGCGATCACTTAAAGGTCACTAAGAAGCCATAAAAAACACCAAGTGTTAAAATAATACCATTACGCTAAAGTTCATACACGAATGCACAGGCAGTTGTTCATAAACAATTCCATTTTTTAGTCACATCGATGTTTAAATTCTAGCAATAGTCATTGTCATTACATATAATTTTTAAGTATCAGAACTTTGCAATAGTGTTATTGCTTGGATGTAAACTGGTAATTGCGTATATTCAAGCACAATAAGTGCCCAAGGTTGGACGTAATGTATAAGTACCTCGTATCCATGTTAAACAGCCCATGTTGATGCTCCAACTCCCATAAAACAATAAGTATTAGTCAGAAATTACTTATTACAATGATACTAAACTAGGTGTGATTAACTATTACATAAATAAACATGATTTTGTATGCTGTAGTCGATAGGAAAATGAAACGACACAACACAAGTAACCACGATCATGTACACTATACTTCACGTTTGACGTTTAGTAGCGTATGCCAGTATGTATGTTGGTCAGACTGGTGAAACAGATAAGAAATTTTAAGGCGTAGTACCCAACGAGCGGCATGATTACTAATTTGACAAAACTTATTTTTATAATATAAAATATGGCGCGAAATTTAGTTTTACCTACCATTTTCTATTACTATAATTTTATTATTTCTACATCCCTTCTAACAGTTCTGACTTATCTCCTTCGGATTTCCATATTCTGCTTCTCTTTCACACTTCTACATTCAAGCGACAGAAAGGCAAAATTAGCAATTTTCGCTGTGGGCTAGTCCTCGAAGTCTACACAGCCATCAAGCGAAGCCACTTAGTAGATATTCGGTTAGCGCGTAATGAAATTGTAATAATGATTTGCACTAACGAACAATAAATTGAATACTCACTTATTATTCCTTTTTTCACACTATATAACCCAAACTAAACTTAGGTACTACGCTTGGTATCGCGGCAGATTCAGTAAATGGACTACGTTTTAGACAATCCAAATTTAATGATTACCTAGATTCTATAAGTAGCTAGATTGTTTACTACAGAAAGCCCTGGTTTAACCCAGGTTTTTACGCCCATTGCGTATCGATAACACGCGAAGGTTACCTAAAAATACCCAGTATAACTTGACTTCGTTACTAGTAGCAAGAATATGCAATGGGAGATCATCATTCCTATGCTGGATTGACATGGGTATGGAAACAGTTCAGCCCTGAACTTGGTGGTCGATACTATCTAGGTAGACTACCACACCTGTGATGGCCGCACCTATCACAAATCCAATGGGTATTTCAAATGAGCTCAGCAAGTCAGCCCTACCCAATGATATATAAGTAAAGATACGTTATTACTCTAACAAAATGAGCGAAATAAATACTTCACATCATACACCTACAATTTATTGACAGTTGACATACGCTTCATACTTCAAAATGCGTAAAAGAGATGGCAAAATACATATAGTCGTATTTAATAAATAAAAAAGAGACGATTTTAAAAAAGAGAGCATTTGACAATCGCGCTTGCATTCTTTTATTGATAAGCATCACAGATAAAATATAGGGAAGATTCCGTGTATTAAGACATACATGAACAAACTATTGTCATCCTTCACCCCATCTCAAGACGTATTCCATAAGGAAAAAGAGACAAATAAAGTAGCTCTACTTGGGCGTGAACTCCATCAACGACTCCATTTTCTTGAACAATGCTACCAACCTGACTAGATAAAATGTCATTACTATTAGTGATGTCCAGTCTTCAATCGTATACTTTTATCGTCAATAATAATATTTTTACCAAATTAGGTAGCGAATACAGTAGGAATAAACCTTATTTCCTACTCAAAATCACGATCTTCTTCGATCGTGATTTCAAAATTTACATTTTAGGATAAAAATAAAATCACAAAGTTAACGAAATATTTTCTTTAATTAAAATGTCATAATGAGGGTTTCCTAAAACGTATGCCACTAGTTGGCGCCACTTAGCCGTAAGGTCCCGCTAAGAAACACAATTATCTAGCCCCAAAGAAAGACTAAGTAAATGTTTTTTTTTTAAATAAAGTTTAAATTTTTTTATGTATTTTTTTTAACTCATACAAAATATTTAAACCAGAAACTATAAACATAGAATTTAGACAAGTTTCTGGACCTGCTCCCGCCCTGGTGATTTCAGAAAACTCTCATTATAACATGTTTTATGGACTTATCATTCCTTAAAGCATACCTAACAATTTTGGTATGATGGCTTCTTTATAATTAAATTAATCAGTCTACACAAGTATCACATGAGCGTCATTATTAAACTAAACTTAATTTACTTGCTGGTTGACATGACATTGGAAGATTACCAAATATGGTGGGTAGTACGTCAGAATGTAATCACTTATGCGCGTACCCTTGCCTGAAACAACAGCTTAAAATTGTGCGGAGCATATTTTTGAATACTCTTTAGGGTACCAGTCGTCTGCCTTTTTGATATTTTTGACCCATAATAGCCTTTGTTCAGTGTCCAGTGGAAACCTGTTGGACATTAAAAACATCGATTAATTTTTGAGTTGACTATCAATACATTTATCGATATCACGATCGGTCTCTTAAGTACCACACTATGCGATACAAATGTTTGAATCCCACTATTTATAATTACATTACGAATGTAAATACAAATGGTTTAATCACAAAACTACACATATGTATCCGACAACAAATATTGAATAAGATTTTCAGTTACTTTTACCTTAATAAGGTTCGAAATCTTAAAATTCAAGTCAAAACTAAATTGCCGGTGAAACGTAATGTCTTTATTTTGTTCATTCAGGTAACCCTGGCGGTTTTTACACCCTGGAACGACACAAGTCATCACTTTTATCACATTCCGTGCACTTATCGAACAGAAATATACATGAAAAGCTTTATTTTAATCACTTTTACTATTTGCGGTTTAGGTGCACTAGTATACACAAACAAAGATCGTTGACAGGCATTGCCGGCGTCACCCACAGATAAAATAGACTCGGTCTATCAATTTTATATGTCTATGATAAGCATTGTTTTATCTTTGTTACTCTCGATCTTAAACCGCATAAGCTTGTCTTTTTCTCTGTGTCAGTCAAAAACGTCAAAATGGTGTCCTATTTATTTTCAATAAATAATAAAATTGAAAAAAATATATAATTCAGTTTAACTGCGCATGATGTGTGATGTTAAGGGCATTTTTGCATTTTAATTTGTGGTTTTCACTATTGTATAACATAAAATGACATTTTAGGGCGCAGTTCACGTGATTTGCGAGAACTCGGCAGTGGTACACACCTCTCGGTGGTCTGGGTAGGACTAAGAGCGATTGTTAGAATTATCACAATCTGAGCGCTTCAATTTTAGAGCCGGTGTAGCATATCTTTACTTATTATATCATTGGCCCTACCTAATGGTATACTTGCGCTATAACGGTAAATAAACAAGTACTTAATATCGTTTAGTAAACATATTTAATTGCTAATGCTAATGAAATGATGCTGAGAAAGATCCACCACATATCCCAAAATGTCCCAGGAACTTTGTATGGACTTTTCCTTTTCAGGGTTCCGTAGTAAACAAGGAACCCTTATAGTTTCGCCATGTCCGTCTGTCCGTAGCACAACTCAGTAGCCGCTAATACCTACATTATCTACTAGAAATCTGTACCTCCTCAACTGATCTGAAAGGGGATGATTTTTCTTATTTATTATAATCCTATAGTGTATCATTAAATCAATCTCTTGAAAAAAATATGGTTAAAGATTTTTTTTCTAAACTCATTATTTTCGGAGATAACCGCTCCAAAATAAAATAAAATGGTGTCACCCCCTCTAACTTTTCATCCGTGGGTCCAAAAAATATGAAAAAAAAAATCACTATGAATACTTTAAAATAAAACTAGGTATTTCAAACATAATCGGCCCAGCCGTTTTCGAGTAACTACGGAATCCTATACTGAGCATGGCCCGACATGCTCTTGGCCGGTTTTTTGTTACCGATTCTTGGTAACAACAAGAGAGGTCCGTTTCAGTACAAACATTTCGGGACAGTTAGCATACCTATAGTGGAAAAATCTAAAATGTCTTAGAAAATATTCAAAATATCGACTTGAACCTAGACCTTAATAAAAAGAAAATAAAAAAAAACTATTGTAAACCATGAATATTTCGACCTCAATAGGACAGCACGCAAACTATCGAACAGTAGACAAACTCTCCATCTCATACTTATAACACAAATACAAAACCAAAATACTGTACACATCATCTATCTTCCAGAGAGATGGTGTGTAGAAAGTTAGGTGAGTAGCTAAATGCATTGTTTCTTCGTGGCTACAGTCATAGATTATATAACGCTATAACAGATCTTTCACTAAATTACGTACTCGTAATTTGATAGGCTGGATTATGCAAGAAGATAACAAAATGGGTACCTACATAATATCTGTAATCGACTGACGTGACTGACCATCGGCCAAGTATATGATCGAAAATTAAAGTATTGATAGCAAGACGGGGAAACGCATATTCCATCATCATTCTATACAATTAAATAGGTACCTACCTACGCATACATATATCCTGCAATCAGTAGTTGCCTTTCGGTGTTCATGGTAGAGCTACAGTCGTCAATGGTCTACTAATAGTTGTGGTCACATTAAAGCAATTTCGTAATTAATTGTACGCCTTGCTGTTTTTATTATTCATTTACATGACCAATAGATAGCCCAGTCCAGCTCTTCGAAGAACATTTTCCCTTCAACAGTCCGGATTTTGAAATAATGAATGAAATAATGCTTACATCTGCGTGTTGTGATTCGAATGGTTAGGTAGATAGTTGGTTTTGGACAGCTACTTACCCAGGTAAAGTGGCATAAAGGCCGTGGGTTTTCTGGCCGGCCACCGGCGACCGACGCGTGTCCGCCGCCGACGACGTTCGAATGTTTTGTTCGCGAATGTTGGAGGGTGGTTTCTCTGAAGGAGCGTTCAGACTAAAAGAGCATTCGCTGTTCTATCCCCCGCTCTACGAAATCAACCAATCACGTTTTGTGTAACGATCGAATTTCGTAGAGTGGGAGGTTATAGAACAGCGAATGCTCTTATGGTCTGAACGCACCTTGACACGTCGGTCGCCGGCCGCCGGCCAGAAAAAAAACCCACGGCTCTTTAGCCGTACACACCTACAATGGAGTATCTCCAGTATCATTAACCTAATCTGTGCCACCTTGTTCTTTCGCTATAGTGACTATGCTTGGCTAAATATAGCTTAAGGGTTGCACGGACCGAGTCTTTGCAGATTGTTTCCGCAGTCAGCGGCAAAAGCTCGGAAAGAGTGAATCTTCCGCCTGTTTTGTGTGAGATTGTGTTTTTTTTAATACCGCAACGGTGGCGAATCTGCAATGGATGGCTTGACGGTATGTTACAAATCAACCCACGCACGTTCTTGGTCCTTTAGAAACCTAAATAATGATACATTTTTTTAAATACCTATTACGTTTAATATATTTTTTATGCTTTTAATATTTGCGGTATTCAAAACGGGTACCTACGGTACTGGTTTTATTTTATTTCGTTTTCCAAAGTATACATATTATAATTTTTTATGTAAGGAGTAAAGTAAGAATGAGTATTACTATGGTCAACCAGGGGCCTATTTCTCGAAAGCAACTTGTAACACAAGCGGAAGTCCTTATCTTATTAATGATGTTAAAAAGAGACTTGCACTTGTATTACAAGTAACAAGCTTTTGAGAAACGGGCCTCAGCTCAGCTTGTCAGTAGATTAAGGCGGCAAATACAAATTTTCAGCTTTACCCTCCCAACCAATAACTAGCCGCTTTAAATATTTTAGAAAAATCCTGTACGAGTACCTAGGTACCTGCAGAAAACCGTATGGAAAACCTCGGCAGGGAATCCATCTCAAAGCCGTAGTCAACAAAACATGTAGTCTACCACTTATCGACTCTATTTAGTGGTAATAAAGTCGAAAAGTAGTAGACCACTTTTTTTGTTGACTGTACGTTAACACTTTCTTCAGGGTATATTTTGCGTTCTTACCGGAACATTAAGCAATTACCTACACAGGTATTTTCAATTCCTAAGAGATTCCCAAATTATTACATAACATTATATTTTTAGAACTTAAATTCTGGGGGTTTCTTTTATGTAAATCATTTCAATTGGCTGATTATGAATGTAAATAAGTCTTATGAATATGCCTGTAAAACTGAAACGGACAAACAATACCTACTAATGAGACCACAGGGCGTGATGTTTGCAAATAATGGCATTCCGTAAAACTTTACAACTATAGTCCAGTACTACAACTATGGTCCACATAAGTTTAACTCGTAATTAAGCATCAATAGAAATCGATTTAAACTTTCACGATTATCACTCATATTTTACAGACAAACGGGTCTTAATCGCGTAAACTTACGTTTAATTATATCCTGACGTTTCGGGCATGACGTTACAC
>JALPQI010029403.1:0-11800 GCA_025490895.1 Thaumatotibia leucotreta
AATTAATGGCACTAACAGTCTTATTCACGTTATTATAATAGGAGAGACAGGTGGGTGTCATCTATTAGGCACTAAGATGTCGAGCATTAGTACGTTGGTTTTACTCGTGCCATATTCGTTGGCAAGTTCAAGGTCGAATGACAAAAAAATGGCTCGCAGTTTTTCAATCACGAAATTTTGTCACCATCACAATTGCATTACACAATAATTAAATGCAGAATGGTCTCGTTGTAATGCGACGGTTATTTCGGCAGCCTCCGGCACAGCTCCGACAGCCGTGATCGTCTAGTGGTTAGGACCCTACGTTGTGGCCGTAGTAACCCAGGTTCGAATCCTGGTCACGGCAGTGATTACACTGTCACGGCGGAGCATTTTTTTATATCACGTGTCATTTCTGTTTATCTCACTTAGGTTAGTGCACTATTTTTGAGACAGCTTTGTGGATTCGCAGTCAAAATATAAAGAATCGTTCATGCACAACTTTATTAACTAATGACACAAGTAATAATCATAGAATTATCCTTCAATCTTCAAAGACATTACTTGTTAGTTTCGTCTAGCGGCCAGTAAAGGTTAGAACAAATAAGATCTCTATGTTCCCTACAGCTACACTGGCACCAGTAATTTACAAGGTTCCAATGATATACCATTCAATTATTATTATTATTAAAAAAATAACTAATAAAGGAGAATGCACCAACAGTACCTAATGCATTTGTTTTGCAACAGTTACATAACAATGGTGCGCTATAAGTACTAACATTGAAATGTTCGTCACTGGTGCCTATTAGCTAAAATGAAGTGTCAAACACTGGTACCTATTACGATAGTATGTATTATATGTATTTACCTACCGAGACTCTTCTTGCGACTGCTCTATGTAACTATTCGTGTGATGACACCAATTAACACGACTTGGTTCGATTAAAGGGAGTATTTATTAGAAACTATGCTCACCAATCACAGAATTAACCTGCTCATTGTACTTTAAAAGGGACAGATCGCTAATTTGAATGATCAAACTCTACGTAGTCTCAAAGACGTATTTGAATATCCCGATTCCTCGGGACGGCAAATCATAATGTACGTACGACCTTCGTCACTTATCTACGACATAAAAGCTGTCGCTATTATTTGAATCTGATATGTGGGAGCGATTACGGTTCTCATATTACCTGAAAATGCACAGTTGGGGTGTGTCAAAAACCTTTTCGATGTCTTTCTTGTTACAATGTTTGTAATTACTTTGGTATGACAAGCAGTATTTATTTTCAGAAGTACAATTTATATCCATACATAAATGAAATCTAACTAACCTAACCTTGGCCTTTTCTAAGATTGGTCCTCGTGGCATTGTACTGAGGATGCTGACGGTATTTCCTTGCTGTATCGCAATTTCTTCGCAATACTGATGCGTTATGCGTGAAAGTAACCAGCTCGTCGGTCTTTAATTACGTTATCCAAACGTTTCGCGATTTCAGGAAACAATTTTTTGTTGTACAAAGCACAGTTGTGTTAGTTGCTGATATGGTAAATTTACTCAGCCCTAATTGAAAATTTAATTTCCTATACCATTGTCTGGCCTCGAGGCCTAAACCAATATTGTAAATAATTTACTTCGGCGGCGACTAAGCCCCGCTTACGCTGGTCCGGATTACGAGTAATGAAAATATTACCTAATGGGTTTCATACGAAATGAAAAGGGACTGATCTGAGGGCCGGAGAGTGTCATTACGCATTTATCAGTCGGAATATACATTTATGAAGTAGGTATTAAGCTGGGAAGAGTTTTGAATCATTGTTTGTACTCAATGCTTGCCGTATATTGTCGTTGTTTAAGTACTCGTAAAGTTCATGTAATTAATTATATCTAGTTCATCGGAATATGTAGACATATTAAATTAATGGAGTCCTTCGGGTTGGAATTCGTTAATATGTAATTCTTTAATTGATAATTTTGTTTATACGAATTTGTATATACGAATATTAGGTATGGATCCAGTTGAGTAATTCTACATAAATTAAACACTTTATTAATCCCGTAAACGTGCGTAATACATTTAATATTACCAGCAAAAGTACACAAACATGTTAATTGAGATGTATTTTGATAAATTAAGAACGAGCTTCTGCTATAAGGTTTTAAGCTGAGATAGTCATCTACATACATTATACGTGTGATTTAAGATTTAAATAATATTTATGTGGTGAATACTCCGTCTAAATCATACTTATAATGAGCTTACTTAAAAACCCAAATGTACCTACAATGTCAAACGTGTATTCCAAATATTCCCAAAGACAAATCTATAATAATTACATCACAGTAAGCTAAACCCCAACGACAATGAAAAAGGGTCAGAGATCACGAAATTATAATCTTTAGAATGTTGTCTCGAAGCCCTGCACAATGCCGCGGTCATGAAAGGGATGGCTGGTTCCCGCCGTTGTGTTGATTTCAGCTGAAAGCGATTTTGTAACCCGCGTTTTTGGGAGCACTTTGTTCTCTAAAGGCAGCTTTAAATGTTTTTGCGAAAGCACTTACTTAGAATACTAAGGTGAGTGCACTCCCCATTTTAGTGCAAAACTGTATGTGGTAATAGTAAATAATAGAGCATGTACTTGAGTCGTAAACGTATTACTCAACTTATCAGATAATAAGAAACTTAGTATTTTTTCGTTTATAATAGTACGGTCAAATCGTACATAATTTTACCCTAAACTCGCAAATCAAGTAGTATCGCTGCATTTTTAGTATGTTGTTTAGACATCATAGGACAGTATAAAACCATATTTTGCTAGCAAAAAAAAGTTGTGCTAGCTGGGTAGTACGTGAAAAACTGCGAAAATTACGGCCATTTTTTAGTTTCTGATTTTTATTTAAAAAACCTTACGTTTTTTGATATCATATGTAAATAAACGTTTAAAGACTAATAAATTTCCAACAAGTTGAGCTAACATGCATTACCGTAGGTCTTATCGTTTCAGAGATTCGAGACTTTAAAAAGTACCCCTTTTTGTAAACTAGATAAAATTTTGTGTTTTGCTAACGTTTTCGACTTAATATCGCCTCACCTAATTATGCTACGAAAAACATGCAATAATGACCTTATAGCGCACTTAATATTCTTTAATTTAAGGGTAAAATTAGGTCAGTGAACTTTGTAGTTGAAAGTATAAACCCGAAATTCCAATGGCAGGAGGCCCGCTATCTAAGTTTTTCATACAAATCGCAAGTCGAGTTGCAAAGCTGCAATTTTGGTATACTATAAAGGCCTTATAGATATATACGACAATGCATATTAAAAGAAAAACAAAAAAATAATTTGGGCATAGGACGTAAAAAACGGAAAAAATTCGCACTTTTTTTAGTTTTTGACGTTGAACTAAAAATCTATGATCTTTTTGATACTGATTGCTATAAAACTAAGAAAGAACATTAAATTTTAAAGGTTTTGAGCTACGTTGCATCACCGTAATTTATATATATTTTGAGATACGACATTTCATAAAGTGCCCTTTTATCAAAACATAAACAAATTTTAGGTTACGTTAAAGCTATTCACTAAATATTGGCAAAACGTTCGCGCTAAGAAAAAAAAAGTAATTGTAGATAATAACTACATTAAATTTGGAACAAATTGAGCCGATAACAATTACTGTAAGTCTTATAGTTGGGGGTATACGAGGCTTCAAAACATGCATTTATTTTCTTAACTTAATGAAGGGCACATTTTGAAACGTCGTTTCTCTAAATCTATATAATTTAGGGTAATGCAAGGTAGCTCAAATCCTTTCAAATTTCATATTCTTTCTAAGTTTTGTAGCAATTAGTATCAAAAAGATAATAGTTTTTTAATTAAACGTCAAAGAGTAAAAGAAGTCCAATATTTTTTCAGTTTTTTTCGTCCTATGCAGAAATTCCTTTTTTGTTTTTCTTGTAATATGCATTTTGTACGTCCTTATAGGGCCTATATAATATACTAAAATTGCAGCTTTGCAACACGACTTGCGATTTGTATGAAAAACTTAGATAGCGGACCTCCTGCTTTTTGAATTTCGCGTTTTTAGTTTCAATCACAAAGTTTACTGACCTGGATGCTTAGCCAAGTTGCCAATCGCTAGCGCTTGCTAGCGCATCGTAGTTTTCCCTCTCTGCCACTCCTTCGTATTAGTGCGACAAAGAGGAAAAACTACGATGCGCTAGCAAGCGCTAGCGATTGGCAACTTGGCTAAGCACCCTGATTTTACCCTTAAATGAAAGAATATTAATTGCGCTATAAGATAATTATTTCATGTTTTTCGTAGCATAATTAGGTAAGGCGATATTAAACCAAAAACGTTAGCAAAATTCAACATTTTATCTAGTTTACAAAACAGGGTACTATTTGAAGTCTCGAATCTCTGAAACTATAAGACCTACGGTAATGCATGTTATCTCATCTTGTTACAAATTCATTCATCTTTAAACGTTACCTGATACATATTGTCAAAAAACGTAAGGCTTTTTTTATAAAAATCAGAAACTAAAAATAGACAGTAAATTTCACAGTTTTTCACGTATAACGCAGCTAGCACAACTTTTTTTTGCTTGCAAAATGTGGTTTTATACTGCCCTATGGTGTCTAAATAACATACCAAAAATGCAGCTTTACTACATGTTTTGCGAGTTTAATATACGATTTGACCGTACTATAAATGAAGTTATCAATTATCAATCAACAGTTATTGGACTTATTAGTCATCCATCATGATTTATTATTTTCTATAGTTATACAGTGGGATATTTTATTAACTGTTCAAATTTTAAAGGGTTCATTCTGAGGTTATATTGATGATTTTTATGGGTCCTACATCGGACATTATAGGGCTCGAGAAAATAAAAATAGAAAATTAAATTAATAAAAATTTAAATGAGTGTTCTAAATTTGGAAATTATGAAAATTTCTACATTTTCCATCTCAGGTTCATTATTTTGGCACACTTTTTTTGTTCACTGTATTCTTTATTTTTCCGGACGAAATCCAACTGAACCAAAAAAGCAATAGGTAGGTATTATTATGGTTTCTCTCAATTTCCAGCATCAATATCTATTAAATCTAAATTAGCTTTTTACATTCCTTTCGTCATCCGATTCCCTAAGCAAAGCAACAGTTTGGTTGTTTCTATATTATATAATATTATGTGGTATATGTACGTATCGTATATACGTATGTATATACCTACAGCCAGATCGATCCCAACATTTCCAGGACTTATTCCGAATATCCAATTAAAGCACAACTAAGGCGATGTAATGTAATCCCAAAACAAAAGCTTTCAGATAATTGGTTTTAGCGATTTCTAATTCTAAATAAACATTAATTAAGTATGTTGTTCTCAAAACAATTAGGATTTAGTATTATTTACGAACATAATTGGAATAGCACGATATCAAATTTCGGGTGATTGGTTTAACCTATGACATACATTCATTCCAGTGTTTTCATTGATGTATAGTTTATTATGTATCTGTGCCATTTTAGCTCTAAATTAGTTTATAATATAACTGACATATGTATTTATGTGACTAAGGGCTGATTTTTCAATCGCCAAATAAACCTATCCATTAGTTAAAATTATCACTATCCTTTTCTAAAATCATCTGTCAAAAAGGACAGGGCTAACATTTATTTGACAGGTACTGTTAACTGGGGATTGAAAAATCAGTCCTAAGTAATAATGTTTATGTTAAAATTAGCAAACTCACTCATACACACCACATAAATAAGCACCCACGATAAAAATACAGTAACACTGTATGTGAGTTGCGTAAGGAGTTATTTCATATTTTTGTTTCAATCTATTTATACTTTTTTTTCATAATCTACCGATATCTCACTCGGAATAAGTAACAACACACAAAACATCGCTGTCGTCGAAAAATGAGTAGTATGCGGGCAGGGGAGCTGTAGCGGAAACCGATAAACGGCTCCAATGGGGTGGAAGCGGGTTGCCGTATGGGCAGCGTTCCTGCAGCCGGACCATGAGCTGCTGCTACGTTATTTACGCGGATTTGAAAGAAATAAAGAAAGAAAGAAAAAAACGTTTATTCGAGACACATTACAAACAAACAAAACAAAACAGTAAACACGAAATTTTGTCTCGAAATGGCCAAAACTCAGCATTTTGCCAGCAGAGCCAGCGCTGGTCTTCCGCTTTGGCCATTTGAGCTTGTCACTAACAACAAATTTTTCTTTTACTTTCTATCCATCCCGCTCGTACGCGCGTATTGGTGCGAGTGAGCCGGACATTTCTCTCCGAATTTACTTTCGTAAATCCGCATTAATAACGCGGGGGCAGCTCATGGCACGGCTACTGGAGGTGCATGCTAGACTGAAGTATTCTTCAATATTGAAGATATATGACAACATTTTCGAACCCCTTGTTAAATAAAGCATTTATTCATTTATCAACTAGTACCATTTTTCCTGGTGGCACCCTTTTAAACGGGGAATTATCTTGGAAGTGCTCGACTTTATTAATGATACTAGAGGAAATGGGTACAGCGAAAAACAGAAAATGCATTTATAACTTGACCAATATTATTAAAGCTTTGCTAGAATTTTGTATTATCTGATAATAGGTATCCAAGGCTCACGAGAATGACAGTTGAAAAAATAGGTATTATATAAATATAAGACTGACAGGCTCCTTTCTGTAAATATTGTGTGTTCAATTAATGATTTTTCGCTTGAATAATGGCTATGTATGAGGGCTCTTACTTAATTGTCTAAAACAACTATCTCAGTTACTTCCATTGAGATGTAAAAAGAGTGACATGAAAATTCGCGGTAAGCAGCGGGAACGAGGCAGGTCGCCATCGTATCATATAAATATGAAGCCATCGTTAACGATGGACCGATCTTTTTATACTATTCCACTGAAGGGATTACAAATTTATCACTTCCCAAACTATTATTCCCATAGTTTCATTTGGCAGAATCATCACAGGGCAAAACAATACGTTACGCAGATGTATCTTTCGCATATTATCATGTTCCAACCTATTAACATAGCCTAGTTGCCGAATGAAAGTTGGCAATTCATAATTTGGTGGATGTTGTTATGCCAAGTGAAACATCTGCTATAAGTTGGTTGGCAAGTAAAATTATGCGAAAAGTATTTCGGCGAAATAGCAATATACCCCAATGAAGCCTTGTATCTCCCTCGCTTAACTAAACTTCTGTAAGCCGCGGGAATAAGGTACGTCGCCGTCGAGTTATGTTATGTATGTATGAAGCCATCGTGACGGAGCGATCTCTGCCGATCGTTCCGGTAATCGCGTCTCGCGGAAAATGCGGCTAGCACCCTTAACCTACCTTTGCGGATTAAGTTCTGTATCGGAAGATTAGATACTATCGTCGGTATCATAATTACCTCTGTAGATGTAATTGAAACATAGTCGAATTCTGCTGAGAAAAAACGTTATGAAGAGGTTTCGTTACTGGGACTAATTATTATGATATTATCAACAAGATCAGGCAACATTGATATCCATGTAGGTATTTCGACTGAAGGAGTTGTATCCATGGTCATGAAATAAACAGAATAAAGAATGTAGGTATTTCAATATTGTTAAGAAATTCTTGCTTTTCCTACCTAATAGTAAAAATATGTATGTAGATATGTACCTATATTCTTCATTTTTGTGGTTTTACATTCGATTCTTCATTATTTGTTATTTGACAGTGTGACTGTTCCATGTTCATGTTTGAACAGTAAAATCACTTACATTGGTAGTTAGATTTGTTATTCATCCATAATTTATAACAATTGCATTCTGACGACACTTTGATGTATAATAAATACATTTTATGATTATGCATTTTCCGAACCCTGAAATAAATATTGTTTGTTCTATCGTAAATTAAACAAACAATAATATTTTGTTATGAAATATTAATGTTTGTTGATTATGACATTAATGACAAATGGCAACGTCATTTGTTGTTAAAGCCGTATCTCACCTTTTACGACATTTCCTTGCGATAAATCCGATGCACATTTTTATTTTATTTATATTATAATATTCCACAAAATATTAAATTAATTAATAATAATTATCAACAATTTACCTTGTTGTAAATTGTTGTATTCAGTTTAATACGGGCTTTTCATATACATGTCTGGTTTCACATATTTTTATTTATCAAATTCAAATATTCAAAATTTATGAAAGCATTTTCGACATATTTTGTCATGAAATTTCTGTATATAAGGCTGGGGCTTCCCATAGAAAGGGTTCTTGCGTTTTAAATTTTACTGTTAACGGTCTTATGCTTTCTGGCTTTTTGCGTTTTGAGTTTAACTGCGAAAGGGCCTTTTGGCTTTTGGTTCTTGCGTTTTGACCGCGAAAGGGTAAAGACCCTGTCTTTTCAGTGTTGGAATATCTGGAGGGCGAAGCCCTGTCCAAATTATGTGCTGTATTTGTTTTAATGAATCATTTTATTAGCTGGAAATTATGGTAAGCTAACCTGGTTATTTGTAAACGCTAGTCACAACACAATACATAACACACACTATACACATGGGAATGGGTATTTATAACTTTAATTCTAAAGTAACGTTAAAATCTATATTCTCTAACAAAGCCTAATAATATAATTCAATTCTGGGCTGTTGTTAGTTAACTTGTTTTGGTTTTCTAGGTTCTCTAATTCTCTAGTGTGGGGGGCGTCAAGCGATGCACTGTCAACTGTTAAAGGTGTTCACTATAATATTAAAGTAACAATGATTCTGTCAAGTTGAGTCCAGTAGCCACAGACTGGTCCAAAGAGTTTTGGTCAGACTGTTTAAGGTCCAATTGCGAGGCGAAGCAGTGCATTGGGTCCTATAGAGCAGAAGGAACGCTCATCTTGGTTGATCATTCTGAGAACGAATGTATCGATCAACATTATTATTAACAAAAGTGCTTGCTTTTCACTCTTTAACCCTGGAGAATTTGAGTATTAGCTGTAGCTAGGCTTAGTTTGGGGTTATACTGCAATATGATACGCGTATGAATACTTGGTGCTTCTTTTCATCTTTTCCCTTTGTTTGCATTGCAGTTAGGTTCCGAAGCACCGTAAACGTTTAGCTAGGAGTAGTGAGGAAGCCCAACTGACAGAGTTAACTCTACACTGGTTGGTTTAGCGTTGCCTCTTTACCCCACCCAAAATTGCTGGAACTGTTAATTTAGCTAGCAGATGTGTTAGGGTTAAAAACAATAAATTTGTTAGAAGTTCCAGTCAATTGACAGAGGTCACTTAGATGGTCGGGGATATTCCTCTCTGAGGAATTTTATTTTTATTGTTCCATTCTTCACATCATATATTTTATTATCTGTATTTACTTATCGTTCAACTAACCAATAAACTTCAATTTCAGTGTTTAATAATGTAAAACTATCTATCTTAATATTCCCTCAAATTCAATAAAACAATGTCACGTTTTCCTTTCAATAAATAGTCGTTTCTCTTTATTATTACGTGTTCAAATATCTATTTGTTTTGTGTCCAAAGGTTTAGCTTGTTTCACATTAAAGAATCTCTGTTACTATACGGTTCACAACATAGGTGTCCTACCCTAGACTAGACGATCACTGGCCAATTTAGTATTAACTTCTCAATTTATAATTTATCATTAACTTCAATTTATCGTTAAATTATCAATGTTATGTTTTACTGTATAATTCTTGGTAAATAAAAAAAAGTATATTTAAATTTAGTTTCATTTCTATTTAGAGGGGGGGGGTTGTTTACAACAGATTTATTCAAGGGCACATTCGTTGCCGCTGTATTTCTTTTACTAGATATTAATATGGTAGTCTAGACTGATTCTTATAGCGTCATTCCGTTACAACAAAACACGATGTTTCACTACTTACTATCGAGACTGGGTCAACGTTCAATCGGAAAACCCCAAAAAGGGTCACGATATCAATCTCAAATACGCAAAATCGGAGAATACATTTCTCTGTCCGTTTCATTCCAGCATTCCGTTTACGGAATAAATCTGAGCGAAAGTGCGAACCGCAACCTCAGACCCCGGGGCCTAGGGCCAACGGGGGCCGGCGGGGGCCAGCGGGGACCATCGGCCCCTCGGGGCCCACGAGACAAATGAGCCGGCAAAACCTATTGCGATCCGCGAATTAAGTGAATTCTGTTTTGGCGGTTGCTGCTAGACTACCTCCTTACGACTCGGCATTTTGAAACTCTCATTATAGTAGATATCTAGATTTACGCGTATACTTAAACAGAAAATGAAGTTAAACTTATAAAATTTTTATTTCACCTTTCTTTATAAACATAATACATAGTATTCGCTCTTTCTAATTTCTTCTTTTTTCTTTGCCAAAGTGGCAAATGACAACATAGCGCGTACGATTAATAGTGTTAGAGGATAATTTGTACAATCATAAAGATTACATTTTGCTATACAGAACGTACAGTATTACATTTTGTAGGATTTATTGAGAAGACGGAGTGGAGCGGCTACTTTTACACTTACGTAAAATTCAAAGATTTTTCCGTTTATACAAGTAGCTTCCGAGAGTTTGAAAATGCCGAGTCGTAGGGAGGCTCTCGACTAGCGATGTAACGAACATTCGCATTAGCGAATATTCGCGTTTTAAAATATTCGCATTCGTATTCGCATTCGCAAAAAATTGACGCGAATATTGCGAATATTTTTATCTAATTATTTCGTTCACTTAAGGCAAGAAGTACTACATTCTAAAGTTGACCGTAATACCTAGATGTCTGTAAAAAATCGCGACTCTAAAATGATAAATTTTAACTGAATGATGAATAAAACATTATATTTCAGTATTTTCAGTTAATAAAACACAAATGATACGTATAATTAAACAAAACAGTCGTGGCGATTGCGAAGACGGTGACACCTAGTAGCTTTGGAGTCAAACTAATCGCTTAGTATTGAATTTACTTCTGAATATGTAGTATTCAGTATAATAGGTATTTCTGGTAAAATGTCCCTAAATGTCCCTGCTAAATACTTCTTTAACCAAAGATATTGACGCAAAAGGACCTATTCTTTGCGTTTCATTGCGTCTGTGTGCAATATTTTTGGATTTTGAATGAATGTTTATTATTATTTTCAACTTTATTGCACAATATTGCATATACAAAAGAGTATAAATGACGGACTTAATGCCTTTGGGCATTTTATACCAGCAATGTATGTATAGGTATGCATAATACCCAATATTCGCATTCGCGAATATGAATCGCAAATATTCGCGTTCGCATTCGCGAATATTCCTAAACCGATATTCGTTACATCGCTACTCTCGACATATCGCCGAATAGCCAAGGCTTGTTCTACAGTAAGTGCGATTCACACGCTCCATCTAGTGGCAGAGTCTATGCGGTGTGTGGTCGCCGGACACGCGTGAAATTGTACTGGATCATGCCAGTAGCCGCTCTATAAACTGCTGCTGCGTTATTAACGCGGGCAAACCTTCTATCCGGCTTGCTTGCACCAATACGTGCGTATGAGTGGGATGGATAGAAAGTAAGTACGCGTTAATAACGCGATGGCAGTTCGTGGTAAGCACACAGTTTTCAGTAGTCCATCGATCAACGCGATTAAGATTTAAAGATATAATAAGGAACTTGACGGTGTATTTCACTGTGGAAAATAAAATCTAAATTTTTTAGCAAATATCTATCGAAAATTATAATATTCTGTGGCCTAATCTAATTCCAGAATCCGAAGAAACCTATCGCAATTCCAGAACAACTAAATATGCTTTTGA
>JALPQI010029409.1:0-11804 GCA_025490895.1 Thaumatotibia leucotreta
CATCTCAATTTATATACATTTGTCACACTTGAACTTTTACTTACGTTAATGTGTTCCCCACAGACATATAGTGGCATCTTTTATCTGGGCAGGTCCTTTCCATTCGTTTCGCACCATACCTCTTTTAGAGGCTGCGGTACACACAAATATCGAAGGTCGGGAATATTTTTTACACGATGGTACAAAACATTTTATTTCGTCCGCGTAATACTTTCTGTCGTATGCATTGGAATGTTGGTTAGCCATTGTATTTACGATAGTCGAATTCAGTGATAGTTTCTGTTGGTGGGTGCTAGTATTCTTAGGGCAATACAAGAGTCGTCGAGAAGAGCAGAATCGTTGGCCAAAATACGTGTTCAAGTCGTCGTGAAAGCGTCCAAATCCGTATGAAAAGTAACTAGCCGATCGTCGATCGTGCAAGTATACAAAATTCAGGCAGAAATCATTGAAAATAGCAAAATTATAGCGGATAACGCGTACAAACAAAGACATGATAATAGCGGCGATGTTTGAAAATTGTCAGATGTCAACCTGACGGATTGACGTTTAAATTTTTTAAAGTAATGTTACACGGGCAGGCACAGGCATTCATTCTATTAATCTAGTCAATCGAAATTTCTGTCAAATGAGAGATTCAAAAATGTTTTTCTGGATAACAAAATGGAATAAAAAAAAATCCACCTACAGTTTTCAACTTCATTTTGAGTTTGCTAACTACAAAAAATATAATATGGGCTACTTAGAAAAATTTAAGGTACCCAATTGAAACTACGTCGCTGAGCGATGACTGCGCCGCGCGGACTGCAGGCCGCCGCGCGGTCCATTGTAAGATACATACTTTTGTCTTATTCCATCTAAAGCTCAACAATGTACTTACATCTGGGCATTTATCCGAGCGTTTAAACCGCCGTGACTTCGGTGGCAGCCTTACCACACGAATCCCATGAGAGATGCAAGAACTTTTAGATATATTGGTAGACGTAGTTGACAACTACCAAGATATCCAAAAAATGTATGAGATACCCACGGAAATCGGGTAATAATGTTGCCACCGAAACCACGGCGGTTGGAACGCGCGGAGAAATGCCCATCTACATTTTAGATTAAAAATAACAAATGATTTTTATCGATATCGATATTTCTTTGTGGAACAACTCAAAATAGTTTTGTTTTTTTTTTATGATGAGAAACGTGATATCGATGCTCACATTTTTCTACCCCCAAATTAAATTAAAAAAGGGTCATTGTCAGATTTAGGTTATCGTCTTTTCGGTGAACATACCTAAAGTTAAGGAATTCCTGTACTCATTTTGGATAAAACAATTACCGGTACAACTGGGTTACAGGTTATAGCCCTATGCAATCAAATCGTAACACACTTAGATTTATAAAAGCAGTTAACTTTTGACCACCGAGTGGACAAGTTTTGTTTTTCGCACTGACAATGACCCAAAAAAAAAATGAAGAGCGGAATAGTTCTGTAGCTAATTTCACACATACGGGAGTGCCTGTGTTGGTGATGGTTACCGTCTAACACCAGTGTTGTAAGTAACGTTACTAATACTAATCTATGTCGCTTTGGTACCTTCCGCCTTGTATCGAGTAGTGCATGGACACGTAGTGTTGGCGATACCCTGACACAAACAGGTACGGTGAAAATGTTATAAATCTTGTTCATCTTTAATTATCTATTATACAACTTTCTAACTCTAAATATACTTATTTTTTCTCTACTGTGCTCCAAAGTGAGAAAAATCTTATTTCAACCATAGCTACTTTTTAACACATATCGTTATATTTTAAATAGACTTCAAAAGAATTCTCACTTCGGCTGTATGTTTTTTTAATCAATAAAGTCGCTGTATACGGCCGAAAACGTGCATTTTGATGGAAAGTTGTTTATTAGAAAACTTAAAATGAGCAGGTTTTAAACACGCTAAACAAAAGAGGTGAGCGAGAACGATATACAACTAGAGTCATAAATAACAATTCGACATGTAATAAATTCGTCTCTTTCGCGTTTTAGTTGTATCGGTAATGCCTGACTGGCTTAAAACTTGCGTGCGTTGAACGTTATGTCATTTCGTGTTATCGACTCATCGCCTGCCAAAAGCGAATTCTAGTTTTTGGTGGGCGGAATGTTCAATGTATCGATAGTCAGGCACACCACACTGTAATCAAAGGAGTGAAAACTAAATTTTTAATTGATTAAATAGTAAGTAATCTAATTTCAGTTTTGCCGGTCGTCGAGATAATTATTATTCATCGGAATTTGCTTTTTTTATATGGCTATGCCAATTATTTAACATTTAAGTACTACATTTTGCATTGATTACGCTAAATCTCGCTCACCTCGTCGCTTAATTATCGCTTGATATTATTTATATAGACGCTTATGTATGCTATCATATTTACTCATATTGTGCTCGTAACAGTTGAATCAACATTTGAGTACAGTGGCGTTCAGAATTGCATGGACGATTTAAGAATGTATTCATTCATAAACTGCCCATACAATGGGCATGATGACTGGCAAGTCAAATCAGCATCTTTTTTCGAACTGTAAAAACGATCCCCACTATAGAATAGTATGGAATTTTATATGAAATACTCAAAAGTGACGTCACGTTTGAGTACTGCCAAATGACCTACTCTTTTAAGTTCTTTTCAATTTATTAAATAGAAGTTCTGTACAAAAATTACTGCAATCTACATCTTAGTAATCATTTCTTTGTATATTATGTCGTGCCCAATGTTAAATAATTTATTTTAACTACAGTCATCATCCCTATTATTGAACCCTCAAGGTAAAATATGTAACCCTGTTACTACATAATAATATAAGGTGGCGTATAAATATTTTTTGCACTTTGTGCGTATCTGTACATTTTGTCTTGACTGTACGCAGCGGAAATTATGCGCAAAACGATAGTTGGATATGTTTTGCAAAAAGAGTTGGATTGTTGATTCAATTGTTTTCGTTATAGGTTAGGAATGATTTGTGTATTGCCAATATAATATTACAAAATTGTCTATCAATGATAGAGGTAAATTAAAAATTAAATCATAATTGATGTTTTTGAAACTTACGCGGTTGAAGTTTTTTTTTATTCTGTAGCGTATACTTGTGAATCTGAATGTTTCAGCAATACATAACGAATCCCTGCTGCACGCTTAAATTCTTTAGATAAAATTATAACTTACCTATGTAACATTATACTTTACGTACCACATTGTGAGTAATATATAATGTTTTTTCTTTATATTTTTATATTATTGTATTTATTTATATGTTCAAAGGGATTTTCATAAATTTTGTGTATTTTTTACGTTTCATTTAGACTAATCAACTAACTTCATACATTATCTGGTTTACATTGTTTCGACAAATAACTGCAATCAATTTCTTAGAATTATTATTACTTTGTAGTTATCTTACCTCTAAAATATCATCTGAGTACTGTCCTACTCTATCAAGAATTTAATCCTTATTTTACTTTGTCGGGACTGGTAGAGTAAAATATCAATTCTAGTCAATTTCTTTAAACTTGTTTCTTTTCGAATTGCTGATTGTTTACAATACAAAACATAGATTGCGAATTTACGTTCCGTTTTACGCACTAAAAAGAAAAATATGTGATTGTTTTGAAAAAAAATTGTATATAGTCTGCCAGTAACATAATTAAAAATACACATTTTATAAATTAAATTAACGACGATAATACAGCGAAATAAACTTTGAGAAAAAACGTCAAAGTTAACTAAATATGATTTTTCAAGTCAAATTGTTACAATGGGAAGTGGCATGCTTCCACAGCCAGCCTTCAAAGCGTTGGTATTAATTCCATTGTCAAAAGAAAAAAATATAATACTTTTAATTCAACTAAGAGTTAATGAACATAATTATTATTGATTCTTTAATCTGCGTAACCTGCGAAACCTACTCAAATACTTAACCACTAGCTATATGCCTAACTCACACAGGCAGATTGCAGTAATAGAGGATGTTAAAAAAAAAATTGCGTAAAACGGAACGTCATCCGCACTATTCTTCCGCTATGACATTTGGCATATTTTCCTTAATCCTTGTGGTGTACAGTGCAAGAGGTGATCCTGAGACAAGCGCCCGGCGACCACAAGGAGCCCGACGGCGGCTGCGCCTGTTAGTGCCCGAAGCCACGCTGGCTGGATTAAAAAAAAAATCTTCACGAGGATAGCTGGCTGGTTGTAATTGCAATGAAAGTTTAAGGAACTGTCATGAAGAATACAGTATGGCTTTAGTGCTTTCGCCTGTCCACAAGGACTAAAAGAAAAAATATTAAGGTACTGTCGAATGTTTCGTAGGTCTATAGGTGGTTTCACCAGAGTTGAACTGAATGATTACATACATAAAGTGCTCATTGCAAAAATGTAGTGAATGAATGAATGCCTTTACTACTTATGTCAAAATATTTAAGCAAATCTTTGAAAAAACCTTTTAGTCAATCTTACAGTAAAAAAGAACACTATTTTCAAATTTCCCTTTTGTTTACATGACATTTTATTGTTTGCATGACCTCAACTCTCGTGGCAGTACCTATGCACGATCGGGTCAAACCGCAATCCCATTAGTTTGATATAAACACAGACCATATAATACGCGGTTGACCGTATTTGGTTGATGCCAACGACCTTGATCGCGAATACAAACTAAAATGTTGAGTCGACCACCCGATCGTGTGGAACAAATGCATAAAATGGTTGATCACGACAGTTGTCGATTGGAGCCGATTATGTAGCCACTCAATTGCTTCATACAACTGTGGACTCTAATCTTACGACCTTTTGTTTTGCGTCATTAACAATAGAAAAGTGTTAACGCAATTGCCTAGTAAGTGTTAACGCAAAACAAAAGGTCGTAAGTAAGATAACAGTCGATCAAGTAATATTTCCCGAACTATATCTTATCTTACGTGTTCATGAGTGAAACTATCTGTAAAGCGGTTTCCCATATCCGAATAGGCTAAGATCATAGGCTGTATATTGTAAATGGTTATCTAGGCTAGCATCCAGGCAAATAAAAAGGTTTGGGAAAACGTTCAAACGCGTGAAAAGCTTCAACTGTCCTGGATTGATAAAATTACAATTGTAAGAACTTTTCAATAATGGTACTGAAATATTTGACTTATTTTGAATTGTGTCCCTTCAACAAAGGGACCCAAAATAAATCAACGTGTTGTTTGTTGAAGGTTGAGCACCTTTGGAAAAAACAATTAAAAGGAACAATTTAATCTGTGTTGTATTGATAAAGAAGAATTAAGTATTGTCTATTTCAGAATTAAATTACTCTATTCGTGTGTAACTTTATCAATTCATAGAGAACAACATTAATGTTGGAATCGGTATGCAATCTCGATGAAGCTTTTTTTCCACTATTCCAGCCAGTTAGACGTTCACAAGTTTCGGTCTCAATTTGGACCGAAACGAATGAAATGTCCTAAGTGCACGTCTCTGTTAAAGAGTCCGGATTGCGCTTTTGTGTCACAGTGATACTAGGTTTTAATGTCGAGTAGTGCCGATAGCTGTCTACACTAGAGCCTAATTATTTTGCTGTACGTTGAATGCGTTTACAAAAGCACGCAAATACACTTGAGGATGTAATTAAAATTTTCTTTTGGTTTTATGTTTTGAATTACGCAACTAATAAAGTGTATTTATCAGGTTTTTGTTATGTTCTCGAGTGACCGGTGAGGGAGCCATACATTTTGTATGAGATGAATGCTGAATGGGTGATCCTAGATGTTTTAAATGTGGACTAAAAAGTGATGTCTTAGCGCTACTGTATGAAATAATTTACATTTTTCAGGGCTCTGATTTTTAGCTCAATAAAAATATGGAATAAATTCCGTTTTCCTTTGAATCGTTGATAGTAACTGTGGAGTATGGTCTGTCATATTTAGTTAGTTGATCTCATTCAAAGCGCTAAGATTTTACATAGGTTTATAATGGGGAACAGATTTTACAAACTTTTTTGAGGCAACACAATCGATGTCTCTTACTATTTACTTTAGTAAGACTGAGTCAGTTGCGTTGATATGCATATTTATGCTATCTAATGCTCGCGTAATTTTAGACATTTGCCGTCCTCGGTAAATTCCTAATCTCAGTAATCTCAGTATAAGGAAAGTTACATACAATCTGTACTCACTTTTCGGGAATGTTCCCCATACTTTATAGGAGAGATGCCGGGAACGACACATGGCTACCTAATTCTGATTAAAAAAATGTACAGCTGAAATAAGGTAATTGTAATTTGATTGATATTATCATGTGACAAATAAAGTTACTTACATGCAATCTGTTCCCTACGAGACTGTTAGGATACTTGGATAAGTGCAAGTATACTAGGCGAAGGCTCATTCTGGCCATTATATAGTTAAATCGCAAATTTTAACACGAAAATGTAGCCTCTCTTTATATCACTCTCATTTGTGTAAACTACTATTGAAACAGCGTACAAATTGACGTTTAGTTACGTTATTTTTCACATTCTTAGACTTTTGTTGATCTTTTTACTACTTTGATGAACTTTTGTTTATTTTACTGCAATGCATTGCGTGTAATAGTGTAATTTTCAAATCAGACTTATAATTTTCGTATTAAAATTGCGATTCGAGTAATAAGAGAGCTCTGTGTTGTATATAGCACGCGACCGCGGGAACCAAGACAAGCAATACTCGTTTCATTATACCTTAATAGATGAGCAATAAGATCCTATTTCCTACAACTATACTGCTTGATAATATAATTACTTATGATAGTGGCAGCTATCGCTTTATTGCCTCATTATCACATTATTCCGTATAATTGTTAAACAAAATAATTAATATCCGTTCAAACATGTGTTAAAGACTGTTTGCGGTTATTATATCACAGTTATACTTGAAGCACTTGGTTTTAGTTTGTTTAATATAATAGTATAATCAATCCAAATAAGTCAGTGGGTAAAGATTTAACACTAAACGATATATTTGTATGAAAATAATGGAAAGATTCGGTAATGGGTCCCGCGGTCCCTGTAATTAGTATTATTTATTTAATTAGTGCTTAAGAATAAAATCTTATGATTCTAATAAATTATATCTAAAGTTTTTTTTATTAGTGAGATTATCACCGCTCTTGGGCTTTTATTAATGTTTTATAACGTTTTTTAATAATTGTAATACTGTAAATTGTCATTCCAAGCTTGGTATCGAACAGGTGTCCTATGGTTACATATTCTGAGAGCAATACCTATTGTATGTTTAGTGGTAGTTTTGACATTGTTATAACAGAAATATAGATAAGATTTTTGTAATTTAATTTATATGGAATATACACTTTAATTCAATTTTCTTTTGGATAATTGAGCTGGAGTTAAATTATATTTTGTATGTGACGCAGCACGCGACAATAGTCAGACACTAACAGAAAAAAGGTTTCTGGTTGGCTTAATTTTTTTTAAACAGAGGTACTAATTATATTTGTTTTTCTTTTGTCGTGTGGCATCTATAGATACACATTTTTAGACAATTTCTCTCATATGGAGCCTTTGCATCACAAAGTAAAAGAGAGGTAAACTGTCGAAATATTTTCACAGCGAAGTTACTGATAATCTGAATGAATATCAATGATTTTTTTTTAATTTAGATGACTGGTCTTTGTCGCGAATATGATTTATTGTAAATACCCATAATACACGCTGGATATACATATTTTAAATAAAACATTAAACCCATTTTTTGTTTCTTTTCAATAACCATTCCAAACATGTACAAAGGTATTTTTACAACATTTTAGGTTACTATTGTCTAAAATACATCTTTAGGCTTAGCACATGATTGATGCGAACGTTAACTAAACTAACATTATTAATATCTTTAATCACCAAATTAAAAATTAAAAAAAAAACCGACTTCAATCGGATGGATCAATATTATGGATAAAAAAAATGACCATCTCGGTTGGTTTTGGATTCGATTAAAAAAATTTTTTTTAGTACAGGTCGTGTACTTTTTAAGCACTAGTGCGAGAAGTGGGTCATTTTACGTCCGGTCCAAAATTTCGGAGGGCCATCTGTACTAAAAAACGTCGTACGAGACACGTGCAAAAACGAAATTTCGTGTTTTTCGCACTTGTGTCGTAATGTACTATTTTATCGATATCGGTTGGCGTTAATATTGGGTTATTCGTCCATTTGTCGTTCACCTAATGATTTATGACTTATATGGTTTCCCCATGGATGCCATTGTCAGAACTGGACCAAATTAAAATGGGACCAATCGGTAAGCATCAGCTTTAAAAAAAAACAATCATCAAATCAAAATCGGTTCACCCAGTCAGAAGTTCTGAGGTAACAAACATGAAAAAAACAGTCGAATTGAGAACCTTGTGTTTATGAAGTCGGTTGAAGAAAGACAGGGCTACCACAATCCACTATGCGATTGAGAGGTCCTACCGCGAACCACGAAGTGTTGCCTCTCTGTCATACTTACGTACGAATTCACAAGTGCGAAGAGGCAACACTTCGTTCGTGGTTCGCGGTAGGGCCTCAGTTTAGGACCTAAATTGAATCACGATGTGTCAGTTCCATACAACAACTGTCAAAAACTGACAAGCCGAACCTAAACTGAATCGCATTTAAGAGATCCTGGTAGGGGACCCCAGGTCTATGTCGCCTAACCAGCTCATACTGTGCGAGTACCAATGCGTTTGTTATACATTTTATCGCCACTGTTGAGGTGTGTCATTTGTAGTCATCGTTATCAACGTGCACTTTCCGTGGCAATGGCTATGGTTGACAGAAAAAGTAACAAATGTGAAAATGCGATTTTGTTCTATTACTCGTACCTACTCTCAGTAAAAATAGTACTCTCCTTAGGATACATACAAACACATATCCTACTTTAAAAAAGAAAAAAATCACACACAAAATAGTACCTTAAATGACATTTTGCAGTCTTTATTTTAAGTGAAACGAATATTCATGTGGATTAAGATCAGTGTTACATAATGGATTTAGTCCGTGGGCTAGTCGGTCTGAAATTAGAAAACGGTATAATTTGGGGGTACCAAGCGTCCTTTTTACAGTAGTTAGACATATTCATAAGGATGTTAAGAAAGTATGATAGACATCTCAAAGTGGTAGCTAATAGGCTTACGGGCTATTTCAAGATTTCAGTTGTATGACAGGTATGGTTAAAATTAGGAGGTACAAATTTTCCTTTTCACGGCTGTTAGGTAAGCTTATAAAAACGTCAAAAATGCAAGATTGCCATTTATAAGTGCTACCTAACAAAAATGGGGGCCAATCAAAGATGGTGGATCTCAAGTTTTACAAAATCAAGTATATCTCGAGAACTATTAAATATATCTAATTACTCTCTTGAACAAAATTAAAGGCATATCTGTAAGCTTCATATTTTGCATATACGAGGGCTGTTCCGAAAGTTTTTAGTTGCTCCGGTTCTATTCACGCGATTTCAATAAAACTTACACCATTTTCAGGAATATTTAAATAACGCTTTAAGCGGTGTAAATTTGTTTTAGTAAAGATTTTAGATATTTTTATTATTATTTTGTTTTACTTAGACGTGTCGAGCCTTACTCCAATGACCATGACACCGGTTTTTAAGACACTTTTTTAATGAGATGCTATACACATCATTCGCTTATAAAACTATTTTATTTTATAGGTACTAGCAATTGAAGTTATTTCCGTTATTTATAAGTACAAATTACGTGATATCCTTTACTTTAATCATAAATGAATGAGTAGGCATCGAAAATAATCGTCAACTCTAAAATTGGAATTTCGAATATTGTAAAAATCATCATTCAATCAATGATCATTGTTCTTCAATTATAATTTAAAAAACGCAAAATGAACTAAATTATTTATCCCGGGCATATTTAATTACGGCTTTCAAAGATTTTTATACAAAATATGCTTCAATGTGTCAAAAATGGCCAATATTTCCATACAATGTTAAATTTCATACAAAACAGCTTTTTGTAAAAAAAATATAATAAAAAAACTATTCCCACTACATGCATAAATTTATGAAACATAATAAGTATAGAAATGTCGCTCACAATGATATAAATTTAATTTAAATCGCATGAATAGAACCGGAGCAACTAAAAACTTTCGGAACAGCCCTCGTACACCATATTGCTAAAACCAACCAATAATTCATTATGACCAAATTTATGAAAATTTCGTGATTTTGATTTTTTTTGTATCATGTTTTTACATAGTAGTCATGACGCTAGAAAAATTAAATATTTTTTCAAAGATAGTGTATTTAATAAGCTTTAATTTGATGTATATAACTTGTTGGCGGTATTAAAAAAAAGACCTATAAAAAATATTTAAATGAATTGTAGTTATAATCCACCGTATACTTAGTGATTTAAGAGGCGATTGTTTTATATTTTTCAATCTTGGCTATTTGAAATAAGCACTATTATTTACGAGTGGCACTTCCATCGCCTCTTAAATCACTAATTATACGGTGGATTAAATGACTACAATTCATTTAAATATTTTTTATGGGTCTTTTTTTAATACCGCCAACAAGTTATATACATCAAATTAAAGCTTATTAAATACTCTATCTTTAAAAAAATATTTAATTTTTCTAGCGTCATGACTACTATGTAAAAACACGACACAAAAAAAATCAAAATCACGAAATTTTCATATATTTGGTCATAATTAATTATTGGTTGGTTTTAGCAATATGGTGTATATGCAAAATATGAAGCTTACAGATATGCCTTTAATTTTGTTCAAGAGAGTAATTAGATATATTTAATAGTTCTCGAGATATACTTGATTTTGTAAAACTTGAGATCCACCATCTTTGATTGGCCCCCATTTTTGTTAGGTAGCACTTATAAATGGCAATCTTGCATTTTTGACGTTTTTATAAGCTTACCTAACAGCCGTGAAAAGGAAAATGTGTACCTCTTAATTTTAACCATACCTGTCATACAACGGAAATCTTGAAATAGCCGGTATGCCTATTAGCTACCACTTTGAGATGTCTATCATACTTTTTTAACATCCTTATGAATATGTCTAACTACTGTAAAAAGGACACTTGGTACCCCCAAATTATACCGTTTTCTAATTTCAGGCCGACTAGCCCACGGACTAATTATTCAATTTGACGTCAACGTTTGACAGCCGAATCTATTTAATATATTTTAGCCTTTACTCGTTTGATCAGTGTAATTTGAATAAGTGATTAAAATATGTATAGGTAATTAATTATTATAATTTAAATGATTATAATTTCTGTCATTTTAATAATTGATAAAATACCTGTGTATTTGATTTATCTGTCAACCATACTTTGCCACCAAAACCGCACGTTGATAACGATGACTAGTCATTTGGCAGCAAGGGATCCCGTAAGCCCCGCCCAGGATATGACGTCTACTAGTGTCACCATTGATGACAATGATGACACTTCGAAGCGGTCCCGTTGTGGTAACCATCTTCCACGAGATCGAAGTATCGAGTCTCGCTCTCATGGAAGATGGTTTGACAACGAGACGAACTGCGACTTGAATGACTTGTAGGCCTTATGTCGTTGCAATAAAGTTACGAATTTAAATGTCGAGGTGGGGTCTCACAGGCGTAGCGTCAGGACCGGATTTAGAGGTTGAGAGGCTTCGGCGCAACAAAGGAGTGGAGGCCCCCTGGCCCCCAATTATTTTCCGAGTAAAGTAGACAATTTTTTTCAGTCAAGTTTTTCAATCAATATTTTTTGTGG